>OZ012735.1:854371092-854588958 GCA_963859935.3 Lathyrus sativus | reverse complement strand
TATCCAGAAGTACTTCTTCTTTTAAATATGTCTCCACACCAATCAGAGTTTGAGTAACACAAAGCTCTGAATTGGTCTTTTCACCAGAAGGGAACCAAACTCCATACTTCAGAGTCCTCTTAATATACCTTTGAATCCTGACAGCAGCTTGTTAATGAAACCACTTCGATTTACTCATGAACCTACTAACTATTCCAACTGCATAACAAATATCATGTATGGTATTACATAAATACCTTAGAGAGCCAACCAACATCTTGAAAGTTATAACATCTACATCATCACCCTCAGGATCAGAATCCAATTTGTGATATGTTTTTGAAGGTTGTGGCAACAACCTTACAATTCAGCAGCTCAAATCTCTTCAGAAGCTTAAGTTCATACTTCAGCTGATGCAAAATGATACCCTTCTCAAAGTACATAATCTCCATCCCTATAAAATATGTCATATTTCCTAGATTAGTAATCTCAAACTCTTTCATCAGCACCTTCTTGAACTTAGTTATCTCATGTTCATAACTCCCTGTTAGCAATATGTCATCAACATACAGACATACCAGAATCATATTTCCTTTAGAAGTATGTTTAACATAAATGTCATACTCCATCTCACACTTTCTGAATCCTTAGAGCTTGAAAAATGAATCAATTTTCAGATTCCAGGATCTAGGAGATTGTTTCACTCCATACAATGCTTTATGTAACATGTATACCATCCCTTCCTGATTCTTTTTCATAAATCCAGGAGGTTGTGACATATATACTTCTTCTTGCAATAGACCATTTAGAAATGCAGATTTCACATCCTGATATATTAGAGGTCAATTCTTGTTAACAGCTATTGCAATTACCATCCTGATTGTCTCATGTCTTGATACAGGCGCAAACACTTCAAAGTAATTGTTAGAAAATATTATGCGGTAGTGTTTTATCGTATCCACAGGGATTGAAGAGAATATAGATGATTGTCGTTCAACGGTTTAGTGAGTTAAGAAAAGGGGGTTTTTTTTAGAATGGTTTCAATCTTGTAACAAAAGTTTGCAATAAATAAAGCGGAATAAAAGTCAGTCTTAAGTTTGATAAAAGCATGTCAAGATTAGGGTTCGCTAGTCCGTCCTAAACGTATCCAACCAATCAAACATATCCTCGCAAAAATGTTTATCTCTAAATCAATTTCGTGAATGTTATTGTTTCAACCGTTAAATGACCTCTAAATAGCAATCGAAACAATAACCATAAAGATCGATACAAAGCGGATATCAACTTTCAAATCTATCTCTAGCATTTGTATAGTTGATAGATGAAGATATTAGGTCAAGACTTAGAAAGTTTATCTCTAATACAAACCAAACCATAAATGTACAAATAGTAGCAAATAACTTCATCTATATTGATTAACAACTTGTTCACATACAAGAGATTAAGAGGAATACATAAATCTGAACCAACTACTTCTAACCTTGACAAGAGAGGATTTAGCCACTCATTTCCATGATAGCTTGAACAACAAGTTTCGGGAGAAGGTTGATCAACATCTGAGTCGAACAATCGAGATTGGATGGGAATCCACCTTCTTTTTGGAAATTATTGTCAAGAGATGATGAGGAATGAAGAAATAGGTTTTTAGGGTCAAAACAATCACCTCTAATGCAAATACAAGAAAAAAGATCTTTTTATAAAATGTAGCCCATACTACTTATAGAAGGGTCTGCTGAGTTGTCATGCTCGCTAGGCGAACAAAGTGGTTTGCCTAGCGAACCCCAAAATGTGCCACCAGAAGTGTCTGTGTCTTGAAAGACTCTCACCAGGCTAGTTTGCAAATGTTCGCTAGGCGAAGCCTTTGCTGTGAACTTCACCTAGCGAGTTTATGGTCCTTTCACCTCTGTCCCAAGTCTGGGAGTGTTCGCTAACAGCTCGCTGATGCTTCTCCTAGAGAGCTCTTCGCTACCTCCTTTTCCTAGAGAGTTTATGCTCCTTTTGCCTCTGCCCCAAGTCTAGGAGTGTTCGCTGGTATCTCGCTGCTTCGTCGCCTAGCGAAGTGCTTCACTGCCTCCCTCGCCTAGCGAGTTTAGGGCCTTTTCCATTCTGTTATGAATAGTGTCATGATTTCTGGCCTTCGCTACAAAGTTCTCCTAGCAAACTTTCTGAAGTTTTGGAGGGAGCTTCGCTGGCAGTTCGCCTAGCGAACTTGCTGTTGTTTGCTTGCCTTCTTTTTTTTGGTTTTCTTTGCCATCTTTCTTGTGTCTTAATTTTTATACTCTTTCATGCCTAATTCCTGCGCAATAACACATAAATTAAAGGTACCAAGATCCTTTCACATAATTTTGCAAACCAACCAAAGCAAGAGCGATTTTGAATACTTTCTCGACAAAAAGGAGTGAAAGATGCCCCACATTTGATAGCTTAAATAAGCAAAATTAGGCATCTAACAATAATCTAACCCATGTTTCTGTAAAAAAAAACCTCTTGCTACTAACTTTCCTTTGTGTTTTTCCAATTGATCCATCTGGCTTCAATTTCACCTTGAAAACCCATATGACGCTAATGGCTTTCTTGTCCTTTGGAAGCTCAGTCAACTTCTAAGTCTTGTTTCTTTTTATAGCCTCAAGTTCCTTTTCATGGCCTTCATCCACACTTTCTTCTTTAGTGCTTCTTCAACACTAACTAGTTTAGAGTCTACTAACATGGCACAACGAATGACTTCCCCTCCAGATTCTATTTCAGTATCTTGCAACATGTTAACCTCTATCAAATCTCCTTGGAGTGTTTCTAATTCTTTGTGGCCTCTAAACATGTTCAGAATCTTCTTCGGATGCTAGAACCCCGGAAGTACCACCTTCAGAGGCATGACCACCTTCAGAGTCTAGATCTCCACCAGAGTCTGAATCACCATCAGAATATGGATTAAGATCAGATTCACCTTCGAGAGTCAGACTCGCCTTTAGAGTCAGGACATACCTTCAGACTCTGACTCCCCTTCAGAGTCTTCTTTAGCTTCAGAGTCATCTTCTAAATCATCTTCAGATTCTAACTCATCAGAAGTTAACTAAGGTGTTAAGAACCGAACCAGAGTTGGACTGAGATTTTACTCCAATCCCATGCTTTTGATTCTTTCACAATGATATCTTTGTTGAATTAAACTTTGTTAGTGATAGTGTAAGTGCCCTTGATTGGCTGCATTTTGTGGCAAAGCTTTAGTGTGTGCTTGTATGTCATACTAAATGTTAGGACATACTTAATGATGTGTCGTGCAGAGTAAGTTAACTAAAAGTTAACTTAGTTAAGCTGAATGTCATACATAATGTCATAACATTGAACGTATGGCATCCAGCGGGCAAGGTTGTTTTTCTGGTATCTATAAACTAGGAAACAAAATAAATGCTCAAGCTGGATATCAGGAGAGACTTTCTAGAGAGCCCTAGGCAAACTAGAAGATCCCTGAATTAAGTGGCAAGTGTGCAAATCTTTGAGAATAGGTTTTGATATGGATAAAAACCTAATTAATGCACCAAGGCCCAATAGGACAGACATCTGCTATAAAGATCAGAAGATGCAATCCTGAACAACAGCACTTGACGACAGAAGAAGAATAAAGAGTGCAGATTACAGAGTCCTTGTAAGTGAAGAAGGTTAGTCTTCACGTGTGAATTCTGTCTAGGAATACTTGTACTCCAAGCAATTGTCTGGTGGATGATTTGCATTGGATAGGTAGATTATAGGCTGTGTCTCACTCAAAGTTGTGAAGCAAGAGTGTGTGAGTACCTTGATCAAAGCTGTGAAGCAAAATCAAGGTGTGTATGAAGTGTATCTTCATATTGTCTTTTATAACTGTTTGATATCACTGTTGTGTGATTGAGGGGGAGTGAGTGGGTATACTCAGGTCTAGAGTGTCTCTAGGTTGAAGTGTCATTGGATAGGGATTAAGTGAGGAGTGTAGACTGGAGGTTTAACTCTGAATTGATTCTACTAATAGTGAATTTCCTCCCCTGGCTTGGTATCCCCCAGATGTAAGTGTTGTTGACACTAAACTGGGTAAACAATTGATGTGTTATTTACTACTTTTATTATTACTGAGTATTAGCTGTTAAGTAGCAGATGTCATAGTGGATGTTATAACCTTGGGAAATAACATCCATCGCGTGCTTGCCAGAATTTTCAATTGGCATCAGAGCAGGCACCCTGTCTGTTTAAATCTGGGTGAGATCTAGGGAAAACAAATTCTGGTACTATGGATAAAGATATAAGCTTCACTACTAGACCTCCAATTCTAGATGGATCTAATTATGATTATTGGAAAACCAAGGATGATTACATTCTTGAAACCTATAGACTACAAGGCCTGGAGAGCGGTGAATTCAGGCTGGAAACATCCTGTGAAGACTGACAAGGAAGGAGTAGATGTGTTGATTCCTAAAGAGGAATGGAACAAAGAGAAAGAGGCCTTAGCTCTTGGGAACTCTAAAGCATTGAATGCTCTCTTCAATGGTATAGACAAAAACATCTTTAGACTGGTGCACCACTGTGAACTAGCAAAGGATGTTTGGAACACTCTCAGGACTACTCATGAAGGAACCTCCAAGGTCAAAATGTCAAGATTTCAAATGCTGACCTCCAAATTTGAAGGTCTGAGAATGAAGGAAGATGAGACCATTCATGAGTTTTACATGAATGTTCTTGAACTGGCAAACACCTCAGGAGCTCTGGAAGAAAAGATGACTGAAGAGAAGCTTGTAAGAAAGATTCTAAGGTCTCTACCTAAAAGGTTTGCTATGAAAGTAATAGTCATTGAAGAAGCCCAAGACATATGCAACATGAAGGTGGATGAACTTATAGGTTCTCTCCAAACATTTGAGATGGGCATGTGTGATCAGTCTGTGGAGAAAAAGAGCAAAAGTATAGCTCTGGTCTCAAACACTGCTGATTCAGATGAAGAAGATGGTGAAAAGGAAGAAAATTTGTCAGAAGCAATAGCACTGCTTGGAAGAAAATTTAGTAAACTGATCAAAAGGATAGATCAGAAGTCAAAGCCCTATGACAAAAACAGCTCCTCTGACATCAGCAAAGCTGAAGACAAAGTTGGCCAAAGCAAAGGAGTCCAATGTCATGAGTGTGAAGGATATGGACATGTTAGGAGGGAATGTCCCACATACCTCAAAAAGAAGGGAAAAGGCCTAATTGTAACTTGGTCTGATGAAGACTCAGGAAGTGAATCAAAAGGAGAGTCAGCTAAACATGTCACTGCTCTTAACAGTGTATGTATTTCTGATGGTGATTCAAGTGAAGAGGAGCTAACGTATGATGAACTAGCAGAATCATATAAGAAGCTGTCCATCAGAAGCATTGAACTGTATCAGCAAGGAGAGCACCAGAAGAAGTGCATAATGGAATTAGAGGCTGAGAAGATAAAGAAACTAGCAGCAATAGACTCACTCAAAAGTGAGGTCAACTTGTTGGAGTCCAAAATGGAGCAGATGGGAAAATCCATAAGGATGCTAAATCCTGGGACTGACACTCTAGAAGAGATTCTGTAGAGTGGTCAGAACTCAGGAAATAGGTTTGGACTGGGATGTGTTGATAGACAGAATCCAGTTTTGAAACTCAAGAGATTACAACCTGAGATTCAGAAGTTAAAGAGAATGTCACAACATCCACCACACAGAAATTGGAATCAAGTCAAGAGACAATTCCAAGGGCATAGATGCTACCACTGTGGAAAACTTGGGCATATTAAAGTTGTGTGCTTCTGGCTGCATGGATTCCCTAGCCAAAGAAAAACCAAATAGGGTACGCATGGCAAAAGGCAACATCATGGAAAATGGCAGCATCAAGTCAAGAAACAGTATCATGCTAAACCCAAGAATAATGTTCCACACAAGAAAAGACAATGGGTGGCAAAGACTGTGGCATTAATAGCTCACACCTCAACAAGGATGCCTACCAATGAAGATTGGTACTTTGACAGTAGCTGCTCCAAACATATGAACTGAATTAAGGATCACTTGATTAAACTCAACCCTCATTCATCTAGTCATGTAACCTTTGGTGATGGATCTAGAGGAGAAATCACAGGTGTTGGACAACTTGACAGTCCTAAAGTTCCAAAATTGAAGGATGTATTATTGGTTGAAGGACTGACTGTCAATCTAATAAGCATAAGTCAGCTATGTGATCAAGGTTTAAAAGTCCACTTTTCCAAAGACAAGTGTGTGGTTATCAATGAAGAAGGTAAGGAGGAAATGATGGGTACTAGATCCAAGAATAACTGTTATCTCTGGGAACCTAGATGTAACCTCAATGCCTTGGTCAATAAGGAAAATAAAGACCAACTATGGCTAGAAAAGGGAAGACAGTCACTAAAGAGGGATAGGACCAGGTCCAACACATTATCAAGTGGATCTGCAAAGTGTGCTTCAGAAAGAAGGACAGGAGGTAAGAAAAGTCATGAGGGGAAACAAGCCAAGAAAGGACGCCCAAAGATTGGTCATCAGGGAAAGCTAGATAGGGGTGTATTGGAACCTGATGGAGTCCATGGAAGCTTCCCTGCATAAAGAAAGCAATGTCACTCCAGATGTCATGACCTTGTTCTGTGACATTAAGAGTACCATCCAAACAAGCTCTGATGAGTTCAAGGGAGACATGCTCAGGCGTAACTTGTGTAAATGGCAAGAGGGTTATGCTAAACCTGGTAATTATATCAGTACTGACATGATTTCAAGAAGTGTCAAGGAGTCTCAATTTAAAAAAGTCTCTAAGAAAATAAAGGACCTCTAGTAATGATGAATTCTAGCAATTAATAGGGAATTATATTTTGAAAAATAATCACATTCGGATTGGTCAAAATATTAAATTCCTTCCTCTTTTACAAGTAAACCCGTCTAAACCCGTTCTCGTCTTTCAATCCACCTCCTGCCTTATCTCACACAAACCCATCAGAAACCCTCTTTCGTTACAACCTAAGTCCTCTACAATGTCTCAACAACATGTCTCCAGCCCCACCAAGCCCGACCCTGCTCAGCACAAGAGCACCTCTGTGATGAATGTGAGCCCTCTTGATATGATTTCTAGGAGAAGGAGTGAACGCCAGTCGTCAGCTACTTCACATGCAGACCAAGAAGGTCATAATGTGCATGGAATAACCATTCTACTGCCTAGGGATGATTCTTCTCCAATATCGACTAAGAACCTTGAGGACAATTCTGAGTTCTCCTCTGAGAAGACTAACCCTACCACAGAAAAACGAGCAAATCATGCAGTACAGGAGGAAGGACAGGATGATGATCTGAATAAAGCTCCTGCCAATAATGTTGATGCATCTTCAGATGATGAATTCCTCAAGAATGTTGCTCTGGGCATAGCTCAGAAACTAATGACCAAGAAAGGCAAACCTAGTCTGGAAGACAACTCTCTCAAAAGTCAGAGAAAAAGAGCTCATGTTGGGTCCTCCAAACCTAGGAGCAAAAATGCCTCTAAGAAAAGGAAGGTTACTGAGAGTAGCCCTGAGTCTGAAGGTGATGTCATAACAGATTTTCCTAACATCGTCAATGTCAAACATTCATTTGGAGAGAGGCCAGTTAAACCCATGCCAGCTGCTCCTATGGACAACATATCCTTTCACTCCATTCACAGTGTAACCAAATGGAGATATGTCTATCAAAGGAGAATAGCCCTTGAGAGAGAATTAGGGAAGGATGCCCTAGAGATCAAGGAGGTAATGGAACTCATCAACAAGGCTGGACTACTTAAAACAGTCACTAGATTTTCCAGATGCTACGAGGGACCGGTCAAGGAGTTCATTGTAAACATACCTGACTCAATCTCTAGCAGAAACAACAAGGAGCTCATGAAGGTATTTGTTAGAGGAAAGTGTGTGCAATTCTCTCCTACTGTGATCAACAAGTATCTGGGGTGAGCAAATGATGGTACAACAGAATTGGATACTTCAGACAACTAGGTCTGCAAGATTATCACTGCAAATCAAGTCACAACATGGCCAGCCAAAGGGAAGTTGTCTACAGCACTGCTCAGTGTAAAGTATGCCATTCTGCATAGAATTGGAGCTACTAATTGGGTGCCTACCAATCATACATCCTCCATTGCTGTTGGACTAGGCATGATAATTCATGCCATAGGTACCAAAGTCAATTTTGACTGTGGTCTATACATCTTTAATCAGACTGTCAAGCACTCCACAACCAGTGCTATCAGGTTACCTATTGCATTTTCCTCCCTCATTTGTGAGATCATCCTGAATTAACATCCTGGAATTCTAAACTCAAGTGATGCTGTCAACAAGAGGGAGCCTGAATTGTCACTTCACTTCAAACTGTTTGAAGGAAGACATGTCCCAGATATGATGTTTACATCTGCTGAGACAATTAAGATCTCCAAAAGAATGATGATTGCTGAATTAAAGGACACCTGTAAGGAGTTAGGAGAAACCATCAGTACAACTACTGCCAGAAAAATCAAGCTAGAAGCTCTTATCCAAAGGCTTGAAAGAAATGCAGATAATAATGGAGTTGTGTCAGAAGAAGAGGCTGATGACAGTGGTGAGAATGTCCTAACCAATGTCAATAACATTGGTTCCAGTTCTTCCTCTGAGGAAGAAGTTTGATGTGATGATAACCTGACTATGTGGCTCAGACTGCTGGCTGCTGAGTTGAAAAGGAAGAGGTGCTGCCGTTTTTTTGTCTTGTTTCAGTTAGACTTCCTTAAAATGTGGTTAACAACTTGAATTTGTAATGCTCCCCGAAGAGCAGTTTTGTTGAAATGTAACCCCTAACAATTGTAATGGTACCTATGATGTTCTATGTTATTTTGATCTTAATTTATGTCTAAAAAGGGGAGAGAATAATAGAGAACTGCAGGTACAACAGATATTCCAGAACAGGTGCAGGTGATGTGTAGAACAGTGAAGAACAAGTGGATAGCTTGAAGAGCATATGTGTGAATTCCTATGGAATTAGACTGTTTGGTTGATTATGTATGTTGCTAACAATGTGGACAATGGGAAGGTATTTAGGAGTGTGTGTGTGTGACTGCATGATAGTAGCAGAGAGTCTTGTGCAACACTTCAGGGGGAGTAGCACAAGAGTGTGTGACTTCAGGAAGACATCCTGAGCAGACTGCAGAATGATCTGCATGCCCAACTGATCTGATCAGGTGAAGGGGGAGAACACCAGAGTGTTACTCAAAGAGATGTGACATATGTAGTGATAACTAACAGATGGTTAACAGAAGAGCTAACTGTGAGGACTCTGAGAGGATTGAGCTAGTAACTAGCCGCATGACATGACACATCATAAGTCTTCTGCTGTGTGTAAACTCTGATATGTTAACAGGTTGTTTTAGCCAAAAATTTGCCAAAGGGGAAGTTTGTAAGTGCTCTTGATTGGCTGCATTTTATGGCAAAACTTTAGTGTGTGCTTGTATGTCATACTAAATGTTAGGACATACTTAATGATGTGTGTGCAGGGTAAGTTAACTATAAGTTAACTTAGTTAAGCTAAATGTCATACATAATGTCATAACATTGAACGTATGGCATCCAGCGGGCAAGGTTGTTTTTCTGGTATCTATAAACTAGGAAACAGAATAAATGCTCAAGCTGGATATCAGGAGACTTTCTAGAAGCCCTAGGCGAACTAGAAGACCCCTGAATTAAGTGGCAAGTGTGCAGATCTTTGAGAATAGGTTTTGATATGGATAAAACCTAATTAATGCACCAAGGCCCAAAATGACAGACAGCTGCTATAAAGATCAGAAGATGCAATCCTGAACAGCAGCACTTGACGACAGAAGAAGAATAAAGAGTGCAGATTGCAGAGTCCTTGTAAGTGAAGAAGGCTAGTCTTCACGTGTGAATTCTGTCTAGGAATACTTGTGATCGCGACTTTCTATGTCTAATACAACTTAACTGCAAGTGCACAGTCTATTGCGTAGTAATAAAAGATATCGATCCCACAGGGACTCGTAATCAAACTAGTGTTCTCGGGAGTTACTGTGTTTAGCTAGGTAGATAATGTTTAAGGAAATAATTTCTGTCACTAAAGGGAACTAAAAACGTTACTTGAATTATAATTACGTGAATCGATATGCAGTAATTATGTTCTTCGGGGATTTGACAAGCTACCGGTATATGAAATATTTTTTTTCAGAATTTATTTAAGCAGAAAATAGTGATCTGAAGGCTTTCGTTTCACGATGGTTGTTGACGCTAGTCATAATTCTAAGGTCCGAATATACGCTTTCGCTGTCCCATTCGGGGTTAAAACTACTTTTTGGAAATCTCTAAGTTCTAATCCATTTTAAAGTGCTTTCGCTGTTATTAAAACAAATGCCTAGTGTTTACTATCTGGTCTTACCGCAGCTGTCGCTTGTTGGTTCGTACCTTAATTAATTTCCCACTGTCGTGGAAAAACTACTTTTAAATAAGTTCTCGCTTTCGCGACGAACGTTTATTCAGTAAATAAGTTTAAACACTCAGACCATAAACAACTTTTGAAAAAGAAAGTTTTCAACCGGTTATTATCAAATCCCGTCTGAATTATTATTACATATCGATTACTCTAAGTTAGTTAGACATGGATTTGGGAAAGGTAAAACATAAATAAAAACAGAAACTTAGAACATTCATATTACTGAGAATTAGAGTTACAATTAACGAAATAATGAAAAACTTGTAACGTATCCGATTGGCTTTTGGCCGAATCCCAACGATATCGGCAGGATTATGTCTTCAAACCAATAGAGCACACAAGCGAATATTGTAGAAATGGAATACAGGAATAAGGAAAGGAAACAAAAACAGAAAGAATAAAACTAAATTTTTGCTCTGGAAATAAATTTGGGCAGCACTTCGTTGTCTGAATGCGGCTCCCTTTCTCAGCTCCCCTCCTTCCCCTTTTATAGAAGTAGAATTCTAACGGTTGTAATTTGAAGAAAGTGGACTTGGAGGCAGAAATATCAGGGAGTAGTGGTCCATTATTTGGGACTTGGAACTGTATTTTGCACGTTCAATTGAAGTTGTGCGTTTTTGCCTGCATGACGGTCGTCATGGTGTGTGACGGTCGTCACCCATGTGACGGTCGTCATGGAGGTGTGACGGTCGTCACAGTAGCAAAATGTGCATTCTACGTTTTTCATGTTGTTTTCATCTGGTTTTCGTCCATATTTCATCTGTAATTGCTTCTTTTCTTCATATTGCTTTGTTTAGACATGATCATCAAATACCTGCAAAATATCAGACAAATAACATGGAAAGAACCCGAAATCAGATTGAAAACAGTCAAACATTAGTTGAATTATGCATCAATATATATATATATATATATATATATATATATATATATATATATATATATATATATATATATATATATATATATATATATATATATATATATATATATATATATATATATATATATATATATATATATATATATATATATATATATATATATATATATATATATATATATATATATATATATATATATATATATATATACGATTTCGTGTTATCAAACTCCCCTAAGCTTGAATCCTTGCTTGTCCTCAAGTAAAACAGGAAAAAGTCGACAAGCACGAGGCAGCTTCCTCATTCAGAAAGTTGGGAAAAATCGGGATTCTTAGTAGGAACAAAACGAGTACGGTGACGACACTTGACTATAAGTCTTCGGAGGTCTCCTTTTTATGCAAATCGGTCCCAATCATGCTACTGCATCTCGGTATCAAGGTTCTTGCGTCAAGTTTACCCTGTTTGTTCTAGCGCAATCACATTAAGCCCGTTGTCCATACACTTTCATGGCAAGTCAACCTGTTAGTGAATATGATCTCACTTCTGTTTTGATCTTTTTCATTGCTCATAAGCTTATACCATTGAATTTTCAATGAGTTTTTGTACCGTTGGGCTAAATGCTCGGGTGAGGAGCACCTAACTTAGAGGGAACATGTCTCTATACTTGGGCTATATGGCTTTCTTTTCATGATTTTTCATCTTTTTGGAGATCATACACTTATTTGCATTGGTCGCTCGCTTAGAAGTGTTTTAGGATGGTGCTGAATGCTAGTATAAACTACTTGGGACTGAGTTTGCGTAGAGACTTGAAACTTTGGTACACGTAGGTAGTGAAATCGACTCGCATAAACCGGAGGTCTAAGGCGTCAGGACGGTACTGGTTTTGTTAGAATTTTCGTCTCGGAGTTTCAAAACTTGGTTTGAAATTGGGCGCATTCTCGTGATGCTTTTGCTTTTGAGGAACGAACGAAATTTTTTTTGTTTATGTCGAATAAAGTGGGGATGTTTGCGTAACGGAAGAAGATATATAAAAGAGCTTTTATTTGCTAAAACGTGAAAATGTTCGAATTGAAATTACGGAATTAAAAGTACGAGGGAAAGGGAAATAAACGCTCCGCTCCCACACTATCTCAATCAGTGTCCCCACTGATTTGAAAGAATGCGAGAGGGAAATACAAGGTAAATGAAAATACAAGAAACTGAAAATATAGTAAACAAATAAGGAAAGAAATAACTAATCACGGCCTCTGCCTCGGTCACGTCCTCTGTCGCGTCCTCTGGATCTGACTTGGTCGACTCGGGCCTCAAAGTTCAGTGCTCCGGTGTGATAGACATACTCGCGGAGTCCTTCGAACTGCAAGGTAAGACTCGCCAAGTTTTCAGTGATACTTTCCTGACCGGTTTGGAGTTGTTGCATTTGGGTCCGATGCCAAGCTTCGAACTGCTCTGCTCGCTGATTCTGCTGCTGCATCATAGCGAGTATCTGGGCCTGCTAGTCGAGGGATCGGCGGAGGTCTTCTTCAGAGTAGTCGGGCTCTGGACGATGGCGGCGGCGGCGGTAGGATGTGCCTTCAGAAGGAAGTGGTTGCGATGCCTCCGGTTGCTCAGGTCTGTCCAACTCATCTTGCATTTCGTCACCAGAACCTTGGGTGTTGGTCTGAGTTGGAGCAGCGGTAGCAGCAGGGGCATTGAGGTCAAAGAGCCAGTTGGCACGATCCTGTGGGTGCATCCGGGTGCGTGATGGCAGGATGATACTTTTGACAGTTTTGCCACGTACGACCGGGTGGTGCTTGCCGTCGGCCCTGGAATGGATGAGATGAGAGGCTCTGCAGTGGTCGGTGTCGAGGAATATCGAGGGAATGGCATGGAGATGCTGGAGGCGGTCACCGAGGTTCAGTCCGAGTGCAATGGAAGTAACAATCCCGCCAAAGTAAAATGGCTTAGAGCCACGGTTACAGTTGGCCTGAATGTGGGCCAGGAGGAACGGAGCGGCGTTGATGGGCTCAGAGTTGAACACACAGCGGAGAAAGAAGAGCTCTTTCGAGTTCACCTTATGGTTGCTATCCCGTGCGAAGATGGTGTTGCTCAGTGCTCGGTGGAAATACCGGATGGCGGGTTGTGGATGTGCGTTGCATGCAGAGAATCCCATTCGTCGGCATTGATTCTTGTTAATTGGTACCAGAGCGCAAAGGCTTCATGCTGAAACTGGTCAGTAAGGCGGCGATAAGCATTGTCGCCGCGAGGGAATTGTAGGATGTCGGCAATCTGGTTCTGGTTCAGTTGATAGTTCGTGCCGAACATACGGAAGCATGCGACGCCGGAGTTTTGGCTGAGGTCGCCGCTGGAAGTGAAGTAGCTGAACGAACTGAGGAACTCGATGGTGAGTTGTTCGTAGGTCGGCTGCAGATTTGTGTAGAGGTGCCAGATGCCGGCTCTTTGGAGCATCCAAGTGACGCCGTCAAGGAGGCCGAGCTCCGTGAGGGATGGGATATGCGGATAGTGGGTCGACTGTAGCGACCGTTGATGGAAGGCGATATAGTTGGCTCGCTGTTTCTCTCCGGAGTCGCCGTTGCTGAACACGATATTGCTGAGGTCTGGGGTTTCGTTGTTTCTCGCCATTGTTGGAGGATGCTGAGGAAATGTGGATTGAGTTGGTTCGGTGGAGTGAAAAATGGCACAGAAGTGGATTAGGAAGTTGAAATGGGAGTTGGAATATATGGAGCAAGGTGGGAAAACGAAAATTGGAAGTGGGGTTTGAGTTTGTGATGATTGGAAGTTGAATAGATGGGAGTGGAAGAGAAAACGCAACCTCTGTTATAGCAGATAATAGTTTTGGACTCGTGACGGTCGTCAGGCTTCTGTGACGGTCGTCACACCAGCAAAATCTGCATAACGCAGAATTTTGCTATGGGGGTGTTCTTGCAATGGTTTTAAGGCCTAGGATTGATGTGGCAATGCATTATATCGTCCAAGAAACATAAGATAACGTAAAAACAGAATCAATGAATAAAGAGTAAATTGAAATACTATGTAATTAGAATGATTGTTTGGAATGTAATACATAAGGGAAATAAACAATGCAAAAATCAAAATAATTGAAAACGGACGGAAAACAGAAAAAAAAACTAAACTAAACTAAACTAAAGCTAATATCTCAGTCTTGTCGTGCCTTCAATTCATCAAACTTCCGGGCGTAGTAGTCGAGCTGGTCACAGACTAAGTCCATGAAAACTGCGAGTTCGCTGTGTATGCTTGTGATGTCTTCTTTTACGGTGGTCAGAGCTGCGTCAACGTTGTCTAATCGGTGCAGAACAGTATCCATTTTGTCAGTGGTTTCCTCGGGAATGGGCTCAGGATAGGTGTTGTAATGCGGAGGAGTCGTAGGGTCTACCTCAGCTTCTGATACAGCATCCTCATAGTACATATAATCATGTGCTTCAGAGATGTGATCACTGTCGTACATGTAATTCTGTGGTGTTGATTGAGGTGAAGGAGGTCCCATAGGCTCATCCAATTCATAAAACCAGTTGTCCTTGTTATGGATACTTGTCATTTGATGATTTGGCAATGTGAATAGCTGGACAGGTTTGTCATTGATGAGGTACTCGTAGGGTCCAGGTCCCATAGTTCTTAAAATGCGCCTGTTAAAGCAAAACTGGATATTCATGGGTCGGATGGTGCCAAAACTAGTGCTTGCATTTAGGTGGAATCTAAGGCCAAGCTCGTGGGCAATCATTGTCACGAGGCCTCCTATTAGAATCGGTGATTGTGGTTCCTGAGTGAGGCGTAGGAAGGATCTCATCATAAAAGGTATGGCATTCACTATACGGCCCTGAGAAGCACAGAACATGATAAATAACTCTTCTTTAGATACTGTAGTAATATTTTCTTCTTTTCCGAAAAGGGTGTGAGCTAGTATCTTATGAAAGTATCTGAAAGTTGGGTTATGAATCTCATCATTATACATGCTGTTTGGTTCAGGGTGATAGTCGCCTGTGATTCTACCCCAGAACTGGTTGAGTTCAAAATCAAGATCGTCATCTTCGGCACTGATGAACACATGTGGTCCGCTAGGAAATCCTAGGAGGTTAGCTAATGACATCCGGCTATGGGTTTGGTCCATTCCAAACATCCTAAAGGTGATCAGCTCTGTGTTGGATCCAAAACCATAGTTGGGTAAGTACCTGAAGGAACTAAGGAATTCGTAGGTGAGGTCCTTATAGGTAGCAAAACGGGTTTTCAAAGAGGTGTTCTCCCAGCCTAATTGATTAAACAGGTATTGGATGCTATTAGTAATTCCTAGTTTCTCCATGGTAGACTTATCATAATACAGTGTTAAGGCTATGTCTCTCTCAATTAATGCTTCAAATCTTGCCTTTTGAGCTAATCCTTGAAAATGAACCTTTGTGAAGTCGTACGCGGCCATACTCGCAGGTTAGTCGGAGAAAAACAGGAGGAAGGTTTGAAGGCTTTTAAAATCCTGAAAAGTTTAAAACAGAAATTTGAAGTCAGGATTTTTAGAAACAAAAGGCGGTAAAAACAAAAAATAAAAGAGAAAAATAAAATAAAAAAATTAAAATAAAAGAAAGTAAAAACAGTGGCAATTTTAAGTTTATAATTTTTGTTAAAGTTTCAAAGTAGAATTTTAAATAAAAAATGAGAATGAAATACAGTAACGAGGGAAATACGGGAAAATTGGGTTGCCTCCCATTAAGCGCTGTTTTTAACGTCTAAAGCCTGACGATAGCTTGGTGACAAGCTATTCGGGTGTTTGAGCTTGAAGCTCAAGCAATGCTATACTGCAAACTTGAGGGTTGTTTTCGTTCTTATTATAATGTTTTAGACGTTGCCCGTTTACGATAAACGGTGCATTCGTCTTATCGGTAATTTCAACAGCTCCACTCTGAAGTGCTTTAGTCACTTCAAAAGGTCCAGACCACCTAGATTTTAATTTACCTGGGAAGAGTTTTAATCTTTAATTAAATAGAAATACGATGTCTCCCACACTGAATTGTTTCTTGACCGAACGTTTATCATGCCATCTTTTAGTTCGTTCTTTATAGATACGGGCATTTTCGTAAGCGTCCAATCGAAGTTCTTCTAATTCGTGTAAATTCAAGATTCGTTTTTCTCCTGCCTCAGTGTAGTTGAAATTAAGTGTCTTAATGGCCCAGAAGGCTTTATGCTCTAATTCTACGGGGAGATGATAGGATTTACCGTAAACTAATTTGTAGGGTGTAGTACCTATCGGTGTCTTAAAAGCGATCCTATAAGCCCATAAAGCTTCATTTAGCTTTGATGACCAATCTTTCCTTGAGGTAGCGAAAGTCTTTTCCAATATCTGTTTTATTTCCCTGTTCGAGACCTCTACTTGTCCGCTAGTTTGTGGATGATAAGGTGTAGCTACTCGGTGTCGGATTCCATATTTAGAAAGAAGTTTATCAAATATTCGCGATATGAAGTGTGATCCGCCGTCACTAATGACGAGTCTGGGTACACCGAATCTAGGAAAGATTGTGTTTTTGAAGAGTTTGATTACTACTCTTGCGTCATTTGTTGGAGCAGCAATGGCTTCTATCCATTTAGACACATAGTCTACAGCGACGAGTATGTAGTTATTACCAAAAGAAGGCGGGAAGGGTCCCATGAAATCTATTCCCCATACGTCAAAGATTTCTACCTCTAAGATTCCTTTCTGCGGCATTTCATCACGTCGTGAGATGTTGCCAGTTCGTTGGCATCGATCATATTTTAGCACAGCGATGTGAACGTCTTTCCAGAGGTTAGGCCAGAATAAGCCGGCTTGGAGAATCTTAGCGCACGTCTTGGATGTACTGGCATGGCCACCATATGGTGCTGAATGGCATTGGGAAATGATATTTTCTATTTCTTCCTCTGGGACACAGCGACGGTATATGTTGTCGGCCCCTCTCTTGAAGAGTAGAGGTTCGTCCCAATAATAGTGTTTCAGATCGTGGAAGAATTTCTTCTTTTGCTGATAAGTGAGATCCGGTGGAAGCACGCCTGCAGCTAGGTAATTAACGATGTCAGCATACCAAGGTAAAGTGACTTGGGCATAGACGGCTTCTACGGCTTTTTCGAGTTCTGGATCTTCCGAGATTAAGTTAGGCATGTCACTTTCTAATTTGGCTATCAGATGTTCGTACGGAAAATCGTCATTTATCGGTACTGATTCATGTTTGATGCCTTCTATTCGGGATAAGTGATCTGCAACAACGTTCTCGGTTCCTTTCTTATCTTTGATTTCTAAGTCAAACTCTTGCAATAACAGGATCCATCTCAATAATCTTGGTTTGGCATCCTTTTTGCTTATTAGGAACCTAATAGCAGCGTGGTCTGTGTATATGATAATTTTTGCTCCTACTAAGTAAGAACAGAATTTGTCAAGCGTAAATATAACTGCTAGAAGTTCCTTTTCTGTTGTAGCGTAGTTCATTTGGGCAGGATCTAAGGTTCTACTGGCATAGTAAATGGCATGGAGTTTCTTGTCCTTCCTTTGTCCTAGAACTGCGCCTACGGCATAATCACTCGCATCACACATGATTTCGAACGGTAGTCGCCAATCGGGTGGTTGCATAATCAGTGCGGTGATAAGGGCTGATTTTAATGTTTTGAATGCTTTTAGACAGTCGTCGTCAAAGACGAACTCAGCATCTTTCATCAACAGGCCGGTCAAAGGTTTTGTGATTTTTGAAAAATCTTTTATAAATCTTCGGTAGAAACTGGCATGTCCTAGAAAACTCCGTATTTCTCGTACGAATTTTGGAGGTTGGAGATCTTTTATAATCTCTATTTTAGCTTTGTCGACCTCAATTCCTTTATTTGATATGACATGTCTTAGAACTATTCCTTGTCGGACCATAAAATGGCATTTTTCCCAATTTAGGACGAGGTTCACTTTTACACAACGTTCTAATACCATTTCTAAGTTTTGTAGGCATCCTTCGAAACTTTGTCCACATACTGAGAAATCGTCCATAAATACTTCCATGATGTCGTCTATAAAATCTGCGAAGATTGCCATCATGCATCTTTGGAAGGTTGTTGGAGCATTACAAAGTCCGAACGACATTCGGCGGTAAGCAAAAGTACCATAAGGACATGTGAATGTAGTCTTTTCTTGGTCATCAGGATGAATGGGAATTTGGAAAAATCCCGAATAGCCATCTAGATAGCAGAAATATGAATGTTTGGCTAATCTTTCTAACATTTGGTCTATGAAGGGTAAGGGGAAGTGATCTTTTCGTGTGGCTTTGTTAAGCTTTCTATAGTCAATGCACATCCTGCTTCCAGTCACGACTCTTTTTGTTATTGATTCGCCTTTTTCGTTCTTAACTACTGTGACTCCTCCTTTCTTAGGTACGACATGAACTGGGCTAACCCATTCACTATCAGAGATTGGATAGATGATTCCTGCATATAGCAATTTCTTTACTTCATCTCTGACTACAGTGCTTAGGATGGGGTTCAATCTCCTCTGATGCTCTCTAGAGGTTTTACAGTCTTCCTCTATTGTAATTCGATGCATACAGATCGAAGGGCTTATACCTTTTAGATCGCTTATGTTATAGCCTAACGCGGTGGGATACTTCTTTAGGACTTCTAATAGCTTTTCGGTTTCTAATTTTCCTAAGTCAGCGTTGACTATCACTGGTCTTTTTAGTTCATCGTCTAGGAATTCATATCTAAGGTTTTTGGGTAGTGTTTTAAGTTCTAAAGATGGGTTCTTCGGACCTGGCATATGGTTTGGGGTCAGTGCTAAGCTTTCGCTTAGGCTGTCGTCTTTATACGGTTTACGCCAATCATCGTCTTCAGAAATATCGGGTATTTGAATCTTTATTATTTCTGAATACGTGGTCTCTTCATTTTCAAGTTCTCTTATGCATTCGTCAATTACATCTACTAAATAGCAGGTATCGTCTATGGTTGGTGCTTGTAAGAACTTGGTGAGAATGAACTCTATCTTTTCTTCTCCTACTTCAAATGTTAGCCTTCCTTTCTTCACGTCTATAATAGCTCCGGCTGTAGCTAGGAACGGCCTTCCTAGGATAATTGGGGTAACAGAGTCCTCTTTGATGTCCATGATTATGAAGTCGGTTGGAATGTAGAATTGTCCTATGCGCACTGGAACGTTTTCCAGTATTCCGACGGGGTATTTTACTGATCGGTCAGCTAATTGTACGAACATTTTGGTTGGTCTTAGGTCTCCCATATTCAGCTTTTTGCATATAGATAAAGGCATAACACTGATACTGGCTCCTAAATCGCATAGAGCTTTGTCTATTACGAACTTTCCTATGACGCAGGGTATGGAGAAACTACCCGGGTCTTTTAATTTAGGAGGCATTCGGTTTTGAATAATAGCGCTACACTCTGCAGTAAGTGTAACTGTTTCGTTATCCTCGATCTTTCTCTTATTTGACAGGATTTCTTTGAGAAATTTAGCATATGACGACATTTGAGTTATCGCTTCTGTAAAAGGAATAGTGATATTCAACTGTTTAAGGAGCTCTACAAATTTCTTAAATTGTCCTGAAGTTTTGGAGTTTATTAATCTTTGAGGATAAGGGATAGGTGGTTTATATGGCGCTGGAGGTGCTTGCGTTTTTTCACTTGCGGTATCCTCCTTCTCGTTATCTTCCTTCTTCTCTAACTCGGATTCCTTTTCTGCTTGTTCAGTTGGTTTTTGTTGCATGGCTGAGTTTTCGGTCCTTGGATCGATCGGTTCGTCCAATTCTTTTCCACTTCTTAGTATTACAGCATTTGCTTGACCTTTTGGATTCTGTTCGGGTTGTCCAGGAAATGTGCCAGCGGGTGCGGCAGCAGGGGCTTGTTGTTGAGCCACTTGTGATATCTGTGTTTCTAACATTTTGTTATGGGTGGCTAAAGCGTCTACTTTTCCGGTCAGCTATTTAATTTGCTCGCTAGTGTGTATGTTTTTATTCAGGAATTCTTTGTTTGTTTGAGCTTGAGTAGCTATGAATTTTTCCATCATCAACTCGAGGTTTGATTTCCTAGGTGCAGTCTGAGCAGCAGCTGGTTTCTGATATCCTGGCGGAGCAGCGGGCATCTGCAATGCATTATCGCTTTTGTAAGAAAAGTTTGGATGATTTCGCCAACCTGGGTTATAGGTATTTGCGTAAGGATTTCCTTGAGCATAATTTACTTGGTCTGGTGGGATTCCGGCCAGTAATGGGCATTCGGGCGCATTATGAGTGGTGATTTCATATAACTCGCAGTTTGGAGTTACGGCAGCGACGGTTGCAGTGGGGTTAACGATCAGACTGTCAATCTTCTGTGCTAGAGCATCTACTTTAGCGTTGAACTTTTCAAGGCTACTTATTTCGTACATTCCAGCTTTAGTTGCGGATTTCTCTGATTGAGTTCTTTCGCCTCCCCATTGGCAGTGGTTCTGAGACATATTTTCGATAAGTTGATAGGCTTCCTCGTATGGCTTATCCATAAGTGCACCGCCCGCGGCGGCGTCTACCGTTAATCTGGTGTTGTATAAAAGCCCATTATAGAAAGTATGGATCGTCACCCAGTCTTCTAGACCGTGGTGAGGACATGTTCTCATCATATCTTTGAATCATTCCCATGCTTCGTAAAGAGATTCAGTATCTTTTTGTCGAAATCCGTTGATTTGAGCTCTAAGCATAGCAGTTTTGCTTGGCGGAAAATATCTCACTAAGAAGACATTCTTCAATTGTTCCCACGTCGTAACGGTGTTGGATGGTAAGGATTGTAACCATGTCCACGCTCTGTCTCTAAGAGAGAAAGGGAAAAGACGAAGTCTTATTGCGTCTGGAGTTACTCCATTTGCTTTCACTGTGTCTGCGTATTGTACAAACTTCGTTAAATGTTCGTTTGGATCCTCGATTGCATTTTCTGAGAATTGGTTTTGTTGTACAGCTGACAGCAATGAGGGTTTCAGCTCAAAATCGTTTCGAGTAATAGCTGGGGCAGCAATGCTACTTCTAGGCTCCATCTGAGAGGGTGTAGCGTATGCCTTCAGCGGTTTGTTTTGAGGTCCTTCGGCAATCTTTGATTCTTCTTCGGATTTGGGAATGGGAGTGAGAGGATCGGGAATGTTATGTTTTAGTTGGTACTCAATGATGTGACTTCTTAAATGTAAGAAGCGCTCTAGTTCTGCGACTGACGGTTTTAAGATATCGTCTTGTGGGCGATTACTTGGCATACAATCGACATAACCAGTAAAGGGAAAATAAAATTGTTAACCTAGTCTATACGGCGTAACAGAAGGTTACACTATTGACTAAACGGGTCCCCGACAACGGCGCCAAAAACTTGATCGCGACTTTCTATGTCTAATACAACTTAACTGCAAGTGCACAGTCTATCGCGTAGTAATAAAAGATATCGATCCCACAGGGACTCGTAATCAAACTAGTGTTCTCGGGAGTTACTATGTTTAGCTAGGTAGATAATGTTTAAGGAAATAATTTATGTCACTAAAGGGAACTAAAAACGTTACTTGAATTATAATTACGTGAATCGATATGCAGTAATTATGTTCTTCGTGGATTTGACAAGCTACCGGTATATGAAATTTTTTTTTCTTCAGAATTTATTTAAGCAGAAAATAATGATCTGAAGGCTTTCGTCTCACGATAGTTGTTGACGCTAGTCATAATTCTAAGGGCCGAATATACGCTTTCGCTGTCCCATTCGGGGTTAAAACTACTTTTTGGAAATCTCTAAGTTCTAATCCATTTTAAAGTGCTTTCGCTGTTATTAAAACAAATGCCTAGTGTTTACTATCTGGTCTTACCGCAGCTGTCGCTTGTTGGTTCGTACCTTAATTAATTTCCCACTGTCGTGGCAAAACTACTTTTAAATAAGTTCTCGCTTTCGCAACGAACGTTTATTCAGTAAATAAGTTTAAACACTCAGACCATAAACAACTTTTGAAAAAGAAAGTTTTCAACCGGTTATTATCAAATCCCGTCTGAATTATTATTACATATCGATTACTCTGAGTTAGTTAGACATGGATTTGGGAAAGGTAAAACATAAATAAAAACAGAAACTTAGAACATTCATATTACTGAGAATTAGAGTTACAATTAACGAAATAATGAAAAACCTGTAACGTATCCGATTGGCTTTTGGCCGAATCCCAACGATGTCGGCAGGATTATCTCTTCAAACCAATAGAGCGCACAAACAAATATTGTAGAAATGGAATACAGGAATAAGGAAAGGAAACAAAAACAGAAAGAATAAAACTAAATTTTTGCTCTGGAAATAAATTTGGGCAGCACTTCGTTGTCTGAATGTGGCTCCCTTTCTCAGCTCCCCTCCTTCCCCTTTTATAGAAGTAGAATTCTAACGGTTGTAATTTGAAGAAGGTGGACTTAGAGGCAGAAATATCAGGGAGTAGTGGTCCATTATTTGGGACTTGGAACTGTATTTTGCACGTTCAATTGAAGTTGTGCGTTTTTGCCTGCATGACGGTCGTCATGGTGTGTGACGGTCGTCACCCGTGTGACGGTCGTCATGGAGGTGTGACGGTCGTCACAACAGCAAAATGTGCATTCTGTGTTTTTCATGTTGTTTTCATCTGGTTTTCGTCCATATTTCATCTGTAATTGCTTCTTTTCTTCATATTGCTTTGTTTAGACATGATCATCAAATACCTGCAAAATATCAGACAAATAACATGGAAAGAACCTGAAATCGGATTGAAAACAGTCAAATATTAGTTGAATTATGCATCAATATATATATACGATTTCGTGTTATTAACTTGTACTCCAAGCAATTGTCTGGTGGATGATTTGCATTGGATAGGTAGATTCTAGGTTGTGTCTTACTCAAAGCTGTGAAGCAAGAGTGTGTGAGTACCTTGATCAAAGTTGTGAAGCAAGATCAAGGTGTGTATGAAGTGTATCTTCATATTGTCTTCTATAATTGTTTGATATCACTTTTATATGATTGAGGGGGAGTGAGTGGGTATACTCAGGTCTAGAGTGTCTCTAAGTTGAAGTGTCATTGGATAGGGATTAAGTGAGGAGTGTAGACTGGAGGTTTAACTCTAAATTGATTCTACTAATAGTGAATTTCCTCCCTGGCTTGGTAGCCCCCAGATGTATGTGTTGTTGACACTGAACTGGGTAAACAATTGTTGTGTTATTTACTGCTTTTATTATTACTGAGTATTAGTTGTTAAGTAGTAGATGTCACAGTGGATGTTATAACCTTGGGAATAACATTCATCGTGTGCTTGCCAGAATTTTCAGATAGGATAATAGAGCTTATAAGGACTTGTACTGTGGTACCCTACAAACAATATGACTCTGCATCTGCCATCCAACTTCCTTCTCTTAGATTTTGGAACATGTTTGTAACAAACAAAACCAAACACCTTCAGATGGCTCACACTCTGCTTATCTCCAGATAACTTTTCTAAAGAAACAATTTCCTTCAGCTTCTTTGTTGGACACCTGTTGACACATATGTTGCAGTGGCGACAACTTCTCCCCTTAAGTTGTGAGGGAGCTTTACTCCTTCAACATGCTTCTTGTCATGTCAACCAAAGTTCAGTTTCTTTTTTCAGCAAAACCTTTGTGTTGAAGAGTGTATGGTGAAGGGGCGAGAAACATAAGAAAGGGGGGTTTGAATTGGGTTTCACCAAATGTGAACTTTTCTCAAAATTCAAACTTTAATGCTAACAAGAGAATAAAAATAAATAGACACAAGGTGATTTCGCTTTAGACAAGGACTTACTCCAATAATCTAGAAAGATTACAACCTCTAAGTGTTAGAAAACAACTTATCCCTCTCAAGTATACAGACTAACGACTTAGTCACTTGAGGAATAACCACTTTGAAAAGTGTTACAAATGTGTGTATAAAAGATGCTTCTAAATAAGCAGATTTACATAAGTTTAAGTACAATAAGCACAAAAGTGTTTCTAGCAAGATATGAACAACATTTCCTTGTTAATATACAAAACTATCTTAAGAATAATCTCCAAGAGATTTGCATCGTATCTGTCGCGGTGAAAATCGGATACCAAACTATTGATTAGTTTGAATCTTTAATTCATTTTGCAACCGAACTTTGATTTGTCCAAAGGAAGGGATAAAGATCGAAATTCCCACAATGCAATGCAAATGCAAGTTAGATTGTTTTAGGTTCGGGGGTTGGTTAAACTTAGGGAAGGTACTAGCATCCTAAGTTTCTGTAGTACTCTACAGGAACCTCTTGTTTTATGTTGTTTACTGCTAAGTGTTTATCTGCTTAATGGTTTAAAAGACCCTAGGGGTTTATTTCTAAGTATACTCGATAAGGCGTCGCACCTTATGCCTACATATCCTTACGGGAGTGGAATCAGAGTATGTTGTAGTTCACCCTAAAGGGTTAGAGGAGCTCTTTGACTGTGGTCAAAGTTCCTACGGGTTTAGGGTAGTTGGTTGATTGGGTTTAGGAGAAGAGACGAGTCTTCATTTTAAGGGAGAGATAACCACCACAAAGGTAAAAGAGAAGGGTTGTAGGAAATGGTCTTTGCATCGTCTTAAGAAAAGGTCTTACATACTCGGATGGTCGCCAAGCATGCCTTTGTCGCTCTTAAGGCAAAGTCCCTACGTGTTTGATTGTATTGTTGTGGGGTGGAGATTATATCTCACTTAAGATGATTAACATCTATTCTCTATTGTGTTTGAAAAAGTTGTGTAATGTTGATTGCTTGTCTAAGTTGTAGAGATTAAGGTCCTTCCTATGGGGTAGGTCCTAAACTTAAATGATCGACTTGAAGAATCAAGGATTGAAGGGGGAATATGATGCAAATGATGTGCAACTACACACAACGTTGAATTATGTGTAGGTTTTTCCTTTGGACGGATGCGATGCGATAATATAAGTACGATAATGTAAATCGCGATAAGTAGATAAATTGCAAAGATGTAAACCATACACATACGCATGAAAGCGCTAAGTGAGTGTGTGAATTGTGTATGTGATTGCGGGAATAAAGTATACGCATGAAAGCGCTAGGTGCATGTGTGCCTTGTGAACGTGTCGTGAGGTGGGCGTGCACGATTTGTATTTTACGCGGTTGATTGATTTTTTGGTAGGATTGATTTTAGTTGTAGAATTGATTTATGAAAAAGGATTGACTTATTTATATATTATGGCTATCACTGAGAGTTAAGTTAGATTAATATGATTATGGAATAAAAAGTGTTTTACCAATTATTTCTGAAAAGTTAATTAAATACTAAGGATTTATTATAAATAAAAATAAGTTGACAAATAGGTGTAATTTATTTATAAAAGGTTTTTTTATTTATTGGTGAATGAATGTTTATTAAAAATTATTGAGTTTGAAAAGAGTTTAAAATTAAATTAGCAAAATATTTTAATAGGAATTAACAGGATGAGTTATACTTTTTTTTAAAATATAAAGGGTTTTTTAGACATAATCATTATTAAAATAGAGGTTGATTTAGATTAAGTTATAAAATGGTGTTTATGAGAATACGAATAATTTATATTATTATAAAAAAATCATTAGGTTGATGGGATAAATTAATTTCAAAAAGGATTTAATGAATAATAAATTAACAAGTTAATTAATTAAAATGGTATTTTGATTAAGTAAAAGGGTTTATTATAATTTACTTTAAAAGAGTTGTTTTAGGTGTGAAATAGTTTTAAAGAAAAAAAAAATTATTTATTTATTTAAAAATGTTAATCAAAGCTTAATTATTTAAATGGCTGATTTTTAAAAAGATTATTAGTTAGTTTTATAAAAACAAGTTGGATTAAGGTGTTAATTGGTGATTAGGAGGTGATTAAGGGTCTGTTTGGTTCAAATGAGGGGGAGGGGAGGAGAGGGATTTTAATGAAGGGGAGGGGAGGGGAGGGGAGGTGAAGGAATTTTTTAATCAAATAAGTGTTTGGTTCAAAAGAGAGGAGGGGAGGGGAGGGGAGGGATTTTAATTAAAAATGTGTTTGGTTCAGAAGGGGAGGGGAGGGGTTTTATTAATAATTTACATTTTTATCCTTATGATCTTATATAAGTCATATGATATTAAAATGTGAAAAATTCGTGCGTATTTTTGTTGATAATAAAATTTCTAATATTGAGTGATTAAAAAAATATTTATTTGTCACTAAAGTTAAAAAATTGAGTACAATCGATTCGACTTATAACTTTCCAACATAAATTAAACTATATGCCAATAACGTTTAAATTGTGATGAATCATATAACAAAACAAATATATAAAATAACTTATTACTAAATATTAATGGTTCAAAATATTTAATAAAATGAATAAACAAAAATAAATAAAATGATATGGTTTACAATTTGATATAAAAGAAAATATGATAGAGTACATAACAAAATTAAAAGAAAAAAACGAATATAACGAAACATAATTTGTTTTATAAAAAAAAAGACAATGATTATGATTTATATTAATTATAAAAATTATAAAATAATTTGAAGGTGAAGAACAATTATAATAAATTGATAAAAACAAATAATTTGAAGGTGAAGAACAATTATAATAAACCGAGAATATTTTAGTAAATATAATAATTTTTAAATATCAAAACTAATATTCCCTCCCCTCCCCTCCAAATCCCCCCAATTCGGAGGGAACCAAAAAGTGTGTTTTGGAGGGATTTTGCTCCCCTCCCCTCCCCTCCCCTCCCCTCCTAAAATTTGAACCAAACATATTTAATTAAAAATTTCCCCTCCCCTCCCCTCCATCTACCCCGAACCAAACACACCCTTAGGGTGGATGTGTGTGATTAGTGGGTTAGTGTGTGTGTATGCGTATAATCATTACAGCAAAAGTAAACACAAAAAAAAACAAACGAACAAAACTTAAACCCTAATATGCTCCGACTCCCTCCGTCGACGTTCGCCGTCTGGGCTTCCTCTCCCCTCCGTCTTCTTTCTTTCGCTCACCTCTTCTCCAGTTTCTCCTTCCTGTCACGATTCCGGCTGGTGATCCATGGGCGATGCGAAGGTTATTGCAAGGTTTCGCGATGGAGATCTCTGGCGTGGGGCGAAGGCCGATTTGTGGTGGATTTGCGGATGACAACGATGATGTCTCCTTGAGGGTTTGAAAACGGTTTCCGGCGATTTGCGGTGGGATCTAAGAAGAGATGAGTTCTTCTTCTTCCTTCGATTCTATGTTTTGTATGTTAGGGTTTGATTCAGAATTTTGTGTGTTTGGAATTGGGGATTTCGAAATTGGGTTTTTGTGTGGTCGCTTCTGAATGTTCTCCCCCCTTTGTGTATCTCGATTTCTTCTCCTTTTATAGCTGTTGAGAGCAAAACACGATGATAACCTCTTTCCTTTTCTGTTTTGCTCTGTCTGAAACATGTTGGGATTGTTTTAGAAACGATTAAAATTCTTGCCAATTTGGGATTGATTTGTCTGATTGTGTCTGATGATTTGATTCTTTCTCTAATTATCATTTTCGAATTTGCTGACGTGTCTGATTACGTTTGTTCTTCCTGTTCAAATTTTGAATGCTTTCTTGTTTGGAAGGTATCATTGACACTTGTCTCTTTGTTCTTTGCAGTCTAAAATGCTATGCTCATAAATCAACGGAGGATTAGTGTGATAGCAATGACTTCTTCGCGATATTCGACGCAGAGTTCTTGGCCGGTCGCATCTTAGTTTTAAGAAGAGCTTGTTATGGATGTGGTTGTTGATGCCACAAATTCAAGGGTTGGATACTGCTTGGGCAGGTTCATGCCATTCTTTCTCACTTTGATCTTAGTTGGTCTACGCACTGTCTTTTATCATTTTTCAATGTACTTTGATCTCTGATTGTATGGTGGTTATGTACCTTATCCTGTCTTATTTGTTCCAGGTCTCAAGCATGGAGCTCCTTCTGTTTGTAGTAGCGGTATTCACTTATTCAAATCAAACTCCCTCTAAACATTGTTTTGGGGATGACGGCTATGGGCGGAATCAGATTAGGCCGGCAATTGGTACGTTGTTGCAGTGACTCGGCTTATGACGCTTCAGATTTGTATTGATAGTCGGTGAGACATTGTGAGTGGTCTGTTCATGATTCTTGGTAATTATCCTTTTTCTGGTTTTGAATTAACAGATCTCCTTCTAATTCTTATGCAGGGAGATGTTACAGATATGCCAGGGTCATGTATCAATCTCTTCGTCTTATTTTCGATTCATGAGTGTTTTGATTATTGATTGTGTCGTTTCACCGGCGAAGATTCCTGTTTACTTTCTCCCTGTTGACTGTTTTGCAATTCACTCTCGGTATCTCCTATTTGATTGTTTATTAATTCTGGAATTATGCTTTCTGGCTTCAACAGGAACGACGATACGGTGGCCGTTCTCATAGACTAAAGCTGCCCGGTGGCTCCTTCTTGTAGTTACCTGTACACACCCGCCATTGGGATACTGCAATGTTACGGTTGGCTCGTCTACTCTGCTAATTGACTTCTCAACTTGTGTTGGCAAGTGTCGCTACTGCGAAAATCGGCGCCGGCTGAACAGAAGAGTCGCCACCGTGCGTTATTTATCCCACGGGAGGGAAAGGAAACGCTCAGAGTAAACCTCGCACAATACGGGAAAGGTATGGTCATCGCAACCAAAACCTGGATTCGGGAGTCGGTTACGCAAGGGGAAGGTATTAGCACCCCTCACGTCCGTCGTACTCGACGGGATCCACGCTTGTTTTCGGGTATGGATTGTTATTCTATCTAAACTATAGGTCAAGGGTTAAAAGAAAAGAAAATGAGAATAAAATGACTCGGCAAAGTATCGCACTTTATGCCTACGTATTCCCGTCTGGCACGAGAAATCAGAGTCAACGTAGTTCGCCTACCTACGGGAAAGGAGGGGAAGGTTGCTCGCTAGGATATCGCATCCTATGCCTACGTACTTCCACACTGCGTGGAAGATCAGAGCAAACGTAGTTCGGGCCACGTACGACACAAGCTTGTCTTGATTGATTTTATTCCTTCTGAAAAAGGTTTTTCTGATTAACAGTCCAAGAGGACAAAAATGACGTTTTGATGAGTTCACATTCTTTTACGGAAGAAGTGTCTTTTATTGCGTTTGAAATCTTTATGTGTTTTTCTGTTTGTTTTGAGAAAGAAAGAGACAGAACTCTAACCTACGGTTGCGAAGGGAAACAAGCTATCCTAATGTTATCATGCATGGGTTGAGACCTAGTGTCTATCATGCTCCTCTCTTGCACAGAGAGAAACAGAGATCCTACGGGATAGGCAGAAACAGAAACAATAACAGATATATATACAGTAAAGCAGTAAAATGCATGGATGCAACAGTACAAGCGAGGCAAGGGAGTCCCACTCAACCTCGAACCTAGAAAACAATAGGCAAAAGTGAACAGGCTTCACTTTCAACCCAACAGGGTAAACAGCAAACAATACAGTTCAGAAAACCAATCAATACATCAACAAATGAAATACAGCAAGAACAGCATCAGCAGCTCTAAATCAACAACTGGCTTCAAGCAATCTCCAATCATTCACAAGCTTCAACAAGCATCAATCTCTATCTTCATGACCTTCAGGCAAGGGCTCTGATCATCAGTCTTCCATCTGCAATGGCTTTTCTTCAAGCTCAAACCTCCAGGATGAGGGATCAGTCACAAAAGTGAATTGAGTGTTAAGCAATCAGCTGACTACCAAAGGTGGTGAACAGACTGCTTCTAACACAAAAGACATTTTCTCTCAAGAGTTCTATCTCATAGACACCATCACCAAGCCTTCCAAAGGAAGGGGGTGAGTGTCTTAGAGAGACTCTGAATCACAGAGAAGAATGGATGCAGACAAGGCAATCCATGTTTGAGAAACAATCATTCTAATCTAGAGCTCTGCCTAGCTCCTAAACCCTAGTCTCCTCAGCAACTGCTAGCAAGAAACTCCTCCTCAACTCTGACAGTTGATCTTCAATCTTTGAATCTCCAATGGCTTCATCTTCACAAATCTTCAGCTTCCCCAGGGCCCCAGACAAACCCAATACCCAAACAAACAATCAATAAACCCCAGAGGGCACACCACACCAAACAGCAGATATACAAACAGTAATAATATCAGTAGGGGAATCCTGATTTTTCTAAGGGATCTAATAGCTACCCATAGCCCCTATAGTCCCATAGCTAAACTAGTCAAACCCTAAGTCCTAAGGGAAAGAATTGAACTTCCTAAGTTGTCACCTAAAACCCTAGTTTTGTTCATGATATTCAAGCATTTATTAATCACCTAAAATTAACCTCTAAAAATGGGAGCTAAAATATTTCTATAAGCCTAATATCTCATCTAAACAATATGAAAAGAATGATCAAAAAATATCAAAGCAAGTGAGAGAACAAAAATCATAAAAATGATGCATGAAATGAATTATTTAATATGACATTTATTTAGAAAATATGTAAAAAATATGAAATAAAACTAAAAATGAAATTTTATTTTCCTATAATATTCTAGACATTTTAATGAAAATATGGTAAAAAGAATGGATTAAAAACATTTTTTATGAATTTATTATGATTTAATGAAATTGGTGAAAAATTAAAATGAAATAAGAAAAAATAAAAATGAATTAAATGAGCCAGAGGGGGTGCATTCAGTAGGCGCGCTCAGTTCATTATTGGATGGGCCAGACAGGGTAGGGTGCGCATAGCAAATCAATTCAGGCCCAGAATCACTTCAGAGTTATTGAAATCAAAGAAAATCAGCAGGGGGTGAAAATAGAAACCAAACCACGTTGAAATTTGGAATTGGGCTCACATTGGGGGTGTGGATAGCATCACAAGCTGAGGCCCGCCCGTTTCAATTAATGAAACGGTGCGTTTGGCACCCAGTCAACTCCCTCCAAAACAGAATTAAATAACAGCCATTAGATCTCTCCCCAAGTCAAGAGTCTTCACACGCATTGGACGGACCAGATTATGTCTTCCCCACTTGGATCTGAAACTAGGGTTTCCTTTCACCATGAACATCCATGCACGCATAACTTCCTCCTCTCTGTTCTCACTCCACACGCGACGAATCCTCACGCCATAAACATGAAATCTGCTCAAAATCTTTCACTCTACAATCCTATGATCTCACATCAATCTGAAACTCAATAAATCTCTCAATCCGATAGCATCAATCTCTGATTTCCATGGAAGGACACTGATATGCAACATCACCATTCTCAATCAAACTTAACCTAAACTGAACTACAACTAATGGAGGTTAACCTATGCTATCAAGTTGCAATTATAACACATTCATCCAAGAGATTCGAACACAAACAGATTATGGCACCTGCTAACAAACCTCACCAAATCGTTCCAAACTCACCTAAACTAATCTCCTAACCACCTAGATCAATTCTACACTAACAAAATCATGCCTAACTAACTGAATCGAGCTGTGTGATGGAAAACTTACCTTATGCAAAATCTTGCAAACAGCTATGGAGATGGAAGATCTGAGGCTTTGAAGTGTTGAATCTTGATCAATCCTTGAGGAACTTGATTCTGTATGCACAAACTTGGAGGTTCCTTGCTTGAATCATGCAATCCACTTGAACTTGTAATTTTGATGATCTTGAGAAAAGCACTCGAAAATGGATGATAACTACCAGAAACTTGCTTCAATTATGATCTATGATGATGATGGAGTGAAATTGAATTGATTATGATGAAGATTGATGAAGAATTTGAGAGATTTGGAATGAAACTTTTATGAAAAAAGTGTGAGAAATCTTGTGAAATTCTTGGTACAAATGAGGCCAACCCTTGATCAATGCACATTTCATGAATATATAGGCCCCAAATGAACATTCTAGATCCATCTTGCACATTCCCTTGTTTTCAAATTTTGGCTCATTTTTGATTATGTTTCTTAAATGATAAGCAACCATGGATAACTTCATTTTTTCCTTCTAAACTCAAAAAAGTGGGTGAACCATTGTTCTTAGAATTGTTTTTCCATTCAAAATCATATATTGGAAGTCTCCATTTGGACTTGTAAATCTCCCAAACCATTTTCCAACTTGAAATTATTCACTTTATAAGCCTTTTTAGTTCATATTTTGACCTATCATGCAACTCCATGCTATGAGCTTCTCCAATAACTTGTGACCTTCTTTCTAGACTTAAAATCCCATTTGGAGCAAGTTTGATGTTGTAAGTTTTTTCATTTGAGGCCTCCTTGTATGAGTTTTGGGTATAGGTTAAAATGACCTGTAATTCACAAATGCCCAAAATACCCTTTGCTTGTCAAGACCATAAGTTGAGTTCTCCACATCATATGAAGGCATGCCATACCATTCTAGAAAGCTAAGACAATGAGGAACAATTCTTATGTTGACCAAGAATTCATTTGAAATCTCCTTGAGGGGTAAAACTAGCTTGGAAGTCAAGTCACTTTCACAGACAAAAATTCAGACACCCCAGATGACCTGTAACTTGCAAGGACCATAACTTGAGTTCTATAAATCTCCTTGAGGTCTTCCACCACTCAAATTAAAGGTCTTGAGATCCTCTACAAGTTTCATGTTGGCCAAGAAGCCATTTGAAGCTAGCATTTTGACTTATCTTGCTTGGAAATTTGACCTAAACTAGGGGATTTTACAGAGAAACCCTAATTTAGTAACTCCTCTTCTCCTTGATTTCTCTTGAATTCTCCTTGTCATATCTCCATATATTTATTCTCCATGTCAAATTATGAACCCCACATCTCTCCAATAGACTTGAATGCCCTCTTAAGTCAGTCAATTGACCTAGGGTTGACCTAGGGTTGACCCAGATGAAACCCTAGTTGACTGCCTTCAACTATAGCTCTTGTGCCTTCATCAATGACTTGTTTTCTTCTCCAAATGACTTTATAGGTCTCTCAAGATGTCTAGATGCTCTCCATGCTTTCATTTCACAGCTCATAACCCTCTTGTTGATCCTCAGATACCCTCAGCTGGGAGATGGACTCAAGGCTTGATCTGCTGAACTCTTTGCTTTCAAATTCTTTCTTGATGACTTGAATATGATTGAATTGGGATAATAACCTCTTGATAGGCCTCTGGAGATGAGAATAATGATTGGTCCCCTGTTGAATGACTTGCTATGCTTATGCTATGCAAATGGTTAGTCTATGTACATGACCCTACATGCAAATGCTACTGATGATGAAACATAAATCCAAGGAATAAGGTTGAGCAAATTTTAGGGTGCAACAGCTGCCCCTATTCAAGCGACTTGGACCCGATTGGATGAAGAGCCCGGAGCCTTCAGACATTCGCGGTACGAGACGGTTGAATACTAGTGAAACCAGAAATTTGCCAACCACAAAAATAAACTGCGCTCCTGCTTGAGGAATGACATTCGTCAGCTGAATCTGACTGTTACGATAACCCACTGATCTCGCACGACCGTGCTGGGGATTGTCTTCATCGTTCTGAAGAGGATTTTGTCATACCAGATTACTTGCTTGTCCTCGTGAGGACTCTGTCTGTCATCAACACGAAGAAATCTCAACTAAAACTTGTCCACGTTAGGACTCCACTTACTGTCAACCCAGGAAAATCTCGGCAACTCCGCTGGGGATAATTCGTCTGCATTCCCATAAACTGAATCGTCCAGGTTAGGAATAACATTCTTCCACGTTAGGAGTAACGCTTTTATCTTTCCACGTTAGGAAGCAATCTTCTTTCCACGTAAAGAGAACTACATCAATCTGTCCACGTAAGGACTCCAATGCCATTTGACATGTCCGCGTCAGGACTCCGATCTTTCCACGTAATGAATTCACCTTTTGTTCTAAATCTGTCCACGTCAGGACTCAACTTCTCGAATCTGTCCACGTCAGGACCCCAATTTCTCCGCGTAAGGAATAAACTTCTTCTTCCACGTTAGGAATATCTTGATATGATCTGTCCGCGTCAGGACTAAACTCTCTTTCCACGTCAGGAATAATCCATTTCTTTCCACGTCAGGAATCAATCGATTTTCCACGTAAGGAATAAACTCGTCTTTCCACGTAAGGAAACCATTTTTCTTCCACGTAAGGAATGCTCTTGATATGTCCACGTAAGGACTCCGATCTTTCCACGTTAGGAATACTGTCATTTCCACGTAAGGAAACTATCTTCTGATACGTCCGCGTAAGGACTCATTTTTCCACGTTAGGAATCAATAATCTCTTTGATCTGCCCGCGTCAGGACACTGATCTCGTCTTGATTTATCCACGTTAGGACTCAGGCGTCTTCGACTCACTGAGGAAATAAGACTTGTCCACGTAAGGACTCACACGTCTTCGACTTGCTGGGGAAATATCCGCGTTAGGACTTACACCTTGCCAACACACGAAGAAGGATAAATTTGTCCACGTCAGGATTCTTGTACCCTGTCATCACAAAGAACCACCAACTTGTCCACGTCAGGACGCGCATTTCACCATTACGAAGAAAGATATCTGTTGAAAACAAAATGATCCTCGTCCGGATGCCAACACGAATAGTAACCAATCTTTTGTCAACGTCATGACCTCCTTTTTTCCAAATTCCGAGAGACCGAATCTGTCTCCGTCAGGATTAACGCACCTTACCAATCCGGTAAAACAAACCTGTCCACGTTAGGACGCCCACTTCTGAAGAAATCCCGTCATTCTAGGAATAAATTGTCCACGTCAGGACTTAGTTCTTCAATGATCCTCACCCACAAACTTCTTAGCACTGACGTGACAGCGACTTCGAGATGAACTCTACTGGGGATGTCTGAAAACCAACTATCGGACACCGGCTCTGATAACCGGCGGTGGCCTCTGAAATTCTGATTCATGCGACTCGTTGATAACAAACGAACTTTGCTTGGGAATAAGGAGATTCTTATCCTGGCCACTCTGGCTGGGGAAAAATAAGATACATTTGCATAAATGACTCTGCTGGAGACAAAGAGAGTTTTATCATGACAACTCTGTGGGGAATACTGCCGAAACTGACATTATCATTAAATATCTCCTGCCGAGATCTTGAATGTTTGGTGATTTATTTGAGCAAGAGCTCTCTCCACCTGAACTACTAGAGTACAGAAACTGCTTCAGCAAAATAAATGCTGGAAGGGTAACGCCGACTCGCCGGGGATAGCCTGATGCTACAAAATTATTCCAGCAAAATAAATGCTGGAAGGATGAAGTCGACCCTGCTGGGAATTTGGGAACTCAAACCACACGTCTTGTTGAAGTAACCCTCTGCTGGGGAATATAACTCAAACCAAATACCTTGCGGAGGTAACCCCCTGCTGGGGAATAGCAGATGCGCCTGGTATGATTGAGCCTCTGCTGGAGAGTGAACTAATATCACACGGTATCTCTGACAAAATAAATGACAGGACCCACCATCAACCCTGCTGGGGAGAGTCTTGATCTTCGGATTCCACTGGAAGGAAAGAACACTTGCTGAAAAGAGAACTCCTCTGGGGATGGCTGGGTTCTTTTGGGAAAAATTAACTGACTCCGCCGGGGGAGAATGCAGGACCCTGCGGGGGGAGATGAACCTGTCTGAATGCAGCCTTACGATCCCGGAATCACCAAACTCTGCTGAGGACGAGTAACTTCTCTGGAGCACGTCCTTTGGATAAGCTACGGCTAGCTGGAGAATTCTATCCTTCTTCAGGAAGAACATGCATGACCTGCGTGAGGATCAAGCCTTTCACTATTGCAATCCTTTGATCACCTTCCTCGTACAGTTATGAAACCTGCAACAACACAAACAAAGCACGACAAGCCTATGCAATCCAAATCGATTCAGGTTAGTGACGTTACACTCAGTTAATTCAAAGCTTTAACAATTGTTGGCAAGGGCCAGTAACGTTATACTCATGCTAGCTTCAATAAACTTAGGCGTTTTATCATGCGCAAAACAGTAAAGAACAGGCATCAAGTACTGAATAACACATTTTCATTGATTGGGCCCCTGAATGGGCGGAGTTTTTTGTACACGGGATGTAACTCCTGAAAAGAGGAAGCTACACAAAGCAAATATACAAGTATGCAAGTATTCACAAGAAGCATAAATATTGACAAATTAAATTTTGTACACATGTCGGCAACTGGATGCAGATGAACACCACGAACTGATCCTCCCATGACTCGTCCGACTCTAATGCTTTCCCGGTATCCGTCTTCTGAAGAGGTTGTATCCGATAACTGACTCCTCAAACATATTCTCCCGCACTGATGCTCATTGAATACCAAATTCGGACCGCAGTCATTTGCTTTTCTCATCCCTAACTTTTGCGTGAACCGCCCCTTACGGGTTTTCAGTTCACCGGGATACCCTTTTTTGCCGAAGCCGCCCAGTGTAGGTTTTCAACTTCGCGGGTGTACATTTTTTCAATTTTATCCCTAACTTTTGCCCGAACCTTTTATTCTGTTTTTGGTTCGCCAGGATGCCCCATTTTTGCCTGGACCTTTTTTTTTTGTCCAGCGGGTCTATTTTAAGCAAAGTATTTTTTAACTGCGTCCGAATTCACAGGTGATGCAAAGTCTTCCCCGTCCATGGTGGACAACAATAAAGCTCCTCCTGAAAAGACCTTCTTGACAACGTATGGCCCTTCGTAATTGGGGGTCCACTTGCCCCTGTGATCTGCTTGCGGCGGGAGAATCCTTTTCAGCACAAGGTCGCCCGTCTGAAAGCTTCGCGGAAGTATTTTCTTGTCGTACGCTTTCTTCATTCGTCTCTGATACAAACGACCGTATGCCAGAGAAGCTAGCCTCTTCTCATCCATCAAACTCAGTTGGTTCAATCTATTCGTTACCCATTCTGCCTCGTCCAGCTGAACGTCTCGCAATACCCTCAGAGAAGGGATCTCAACTTCCAATGGTAATACCGCTTCCATTCCGTATACCAACGAGAACGGAGTTGCCCCGGTTGATGTGCGTACCGTCGTACGATAACCGTGCAAAGCGAAAGGTAGCATCTCGTGCCAATCTTTATAAGTCACTACCATTTTCTGGACTATCTTCTTGATATTCTTATTGGCCGCTTCGACAGCGCCATTCATCTTGGGTCGGTAAGGGGAGGAGTTGTGATGTTCGATCTTGAAATTCTGACAGAGCTCCTTCATCATTTTGTTGTTCAGATTAGAACCATTATCCGTGATTATCCGCTCGGGAATTCCATATCGGCAAATGATATCTCTCTTGATGAATCTAGCCACCACTTGCTTCGTTACATTTGCGTAAGACGCCGCTTCCACCCACTTGGTGAAATAATCGATTGCTACTAGGATGAACCGATGCCCGTTAGAAGCCGTCGGCTCAATCTTTCCAATCATATCGATTCCCCACATTGAGAATGGCCATGGAGATGACATCACATTTAGAGGACTCGGAGGCACGTGTATTTTGTCAGCATATATTTGGCACTTGTGGCACTTCCTTGCGAACTTGAAACAATCAGTTTCCATCGTCAGCCAAAAGTAACCTGCCCTCAGCAGCTTTCTCGTCATAGCATGCCCGCCAGCATGCGTACCAAAGGCACCTTCGTGAATTTCCTCCATGAGAAGCTTTGCCTCCTTCTCGTCCACACAACGCAACAACACCGAGTCGTGGTTTCTTCTGTACAAGACGCCATCCGGGTTCAAATAGAAATTACCCGCTAATCTCCTGAGAGTCTTCTGATCTTGACTGGATGCCCCAGCCGGATACTCTTTATTCTTCAGGAAATTAAGGATATCAAAATACCACGGTTTACCATCGGATGCTTCATCAATGGCAAATACATAAGCCGGCCTGTCCAACCGAGAGATAGTGATCTGGGGAGCTTCGTTCCAGAAGTTGACCTTGTACATGGAAGACAAAGTGGCAAGGGCGTCAGCCATTTGATTTTCTGCCCGTGGCACATGATGCAATTCAACTTTGTCAAAGAAAGGCAACAATCTCCTTGCATAATTCATGTACGGTATCAAGTTGGGCTGACGTGTCTCCCATTCTCCTTTTATTTGATTCACCACCAGAGCTGAATCCCCGTATACATCCAGATTTTTGATTCGCAAATCAATGGCTTCTTCAAGCCCCATTATACAAGCTTCGTATTCGGCCTCATTGTTGGTAACGGCAAAGGTCAATCGGGCAGTAAACGGGATGTGCGACCCGTGCGGCGTAGTGATAATTGCCCCTATTCCGCTACCGTAAGCATTCACAGCTCCATCAAATATCATCTGCCATTTGGACCCCGGCTCTGGTCCTTCGTCTGGCAACGGCTCTTCGCAATCCTTCATCTTGAGATACATGATATCCTCGTCAGGAAAGTCAAATCTCATCGATTGATACTCTTCAATAGGCTGCTCCGCCAGATATTCAGACAACACACTCCCCTTTATCGCCTTTTGCGAGACGTATTGAATATCGTATTCAGTCAAGATCATCTGCCACCTGGCAATTCTACCTGACAACGCCTGCTTTTCGAATATATATTTGATCGGATCCATCTTCGAGATGAGCATGGTTGTATGATTCAGCATGTACTGCCTCAAACGCTTGGCGGCCCAGGCTAGCGCGCAACAAGTTTTCTCCAGCATTGAATATCGAGATTCACAGTCTGTGAATTTCTTACTCAAATAGTAAATTGCATGCTCTTTTCTCCCCGTCTCGTCGTGTTGACCGAGAACGCAACCCATGCTTCCCTCAAGAACCGTCAAATACATTATCAAGGGTCTCCCTGCCACTGGGGGTATCAAAATAGGAGGCTCCTGCAGATACTTCTTTATTTTATCGAACGCCTTTTGACAATTATCGTTCCACGTTACAGCTTGATCTTTCTTCAAGAGTTTGAATAATGGTTCGCACGTAGCAGTCAGGTGAGATATGAACCGGGCAATGTAGTTCAATCTCCCTAAAAACCCGCGCACCTCTTTCTCTGTTTTAGGCGTCGGCATTTCTTGAATCGCTTTTATTTTAGCAGGATCGACCTCTATTCCTCTTTCGCTTACGATAAACCCCAGCAGTTTACCCGATCTCACCCCGAAGGTGCATTTGTTAGGGTTCAGCCTCAGCCTGAACTTCCTAAGCCTTTTAAATAACTTCAGCAGATTCACCAGATGCTCTTCCTCCGTCTGGGATTTAGCAATCATATCGTCAACATAAACTTCAATCTCTTTATGCATCATGTCATGAAAGAGAGTTGTCATCGCACGCTGATATGTTGCCCCAGCATTTTTCAAACCAAAGGGCATCACTTTATAGCAAAATGTTCCCCAAGGCGTTATGAAAGTAGTCTTCTCCATATCCTCTGGCGCCATTTTAATTTGATTATAGCCTGAAAAGCCATCCATGAAGGAGAATACAGAGTATTGAGCAGTATTATCAACTAACACGTCAATATGAGGAAGTGGAAAATCGTCTTTTGGGCTTGCTTTATTCAAATCTCTATAATCCACGCACATTCGAACCTTGCCATCTTTCTTTGGCACTGGTACGATGTTAGCAACCCATGAGGGATACTTCGTCACAGCCAGGAACCCAGCGTCCCACTGTTTCTGAACCTCCTCTTTGATCTTCATTGCCATATCTGGTCGAGTTCTGCGAAGCTTTTGTTTGACAGGCGGGCAGTCTTCTTTCAGTGGCAGGCGATGCACAACCATATCTGTATCGAGCCCTGGCATATCTTGATACGACCAAGCGAATACATCATTATACTCTCGGAGCATTTCAACCAGTTTTCGCTTGATATCACTCTGCAATGCGGCTCCAATACGAATATTCTTCTCAACCCCTTCCGACCCGAAATTGATAATCTCGATAACCTCGTCGTGAGGCAGAATGGCTCTTTCCTCTTGCTTCACCAACCAAGACAGTTCTTCAGGAACGTCGCTATCTTCAACAACCTCTTCTTCGGTCTGGAATACCGGGTGCTCGAAGTCGGGACGAGTCATAGGTGGTTCAAGGATGTCATCTGAAAATGTTATCCTGCAAAAGAAAGGGTTAAGTGCTTCAAAATGCGTATAAAGCGGATAACCACGTTGCCATTTTATTGAAAAATACAAAACAAGAAAGACAGGGATTACAGTATTTGCACATGAAAAAAACGCCATTTATTTAATGATTAACAAAGCAATGTTTATAACAACACAGCCCTAAGCAAATCCTGATGCCCCGGGCAAGACATCAGATTATTCAACAATTAATAAAGCAAAGCATTACTGTTTAAAAGTCACAGGAACAAGCTCCTGAATGGACCAGTTGCATAGTCCTTGTCCTGGCGTGCTTGGCTGAATCCAGGCATCCATATCACAGTCGCTGTCCCCTTCATCGGACTCCGAAGCAGCATTGACAGATTCATGGCATACTCCACTGGCAGAGATGGTGATTGACTTTCTGAAATGAGGGGCCCCCACGGAAGGAGTTGATGACGACGGTCGGTACCCCAGTCCGAACCGGTCCATTTTCACCGGAATGTCCAATACTTTGCCCCAGCCCGTGGCTTCTCCTGCCTTCACTAGCGCTTGAGCCTCTTTATACGAGGAAACAGCTATCTCTGGCACTTTGCTTGGCCCGGGACTCTTGTCCTTAATGCGCAAACCTTCGAATACCTGGCATGGCGTCTCGTGGATCTCCCCGTCGACTTCCACATATTTAAACGAAGAAAGATGGCTGACCAGGATGTCTTCTTCTCCGCACACGGTGACTACACTGTCTCCGACCATATACTTTAACTTCTGATGCAGGGTTGACGTAACTGCCCCTGCCCCGTGAATCCAAGGTCTTCCCAGCAAGCAGCTGTACGCAGGCTGTATATCCATGATATAAAACTCCGTGGCAAACACTTCCGGCCCCACTTGCAGAGGCAAGGTAATCGATCCGAAGACTGTTCTCCGTGTGCCGTCAAACGCTCTGACCACCAAATCACTTGGTGTACACAAAATCCCTCGAACATCCAGCTTCATCATAGCCTTCTTAGGCAGCACATTCAAAGACGACCCGGTGTCAACCAATACGTGCGACATTGTCGACCCTCTGCACTCAACAGATACATGTAATGCCATATTATGATCCCTTCCTTTCGGAGTCAAGTCAAAATCAGTAAAGCCCAGACTGTGGCCTGCATTTACATGTGCCAATACTCCTTCTAGCTGGTTCACGGAGACATCCTGTGGTACAAAAGAAGTGTCCAGGACTTTCAGCAAAGCATTTCGGTGAGCCTCTGAACACAACAGCAATGACAGAATAGATATTTTGGATGGCGTTTGCTGCAGATGCTCCACGATTTTATAATCGCTCTTCCGAATTAAGCGCATGAATTCTTCGACATCCTTAGATGCTGCTTCTTTTTCATTTGCTTGAACCGGAACATTTTCCACCGCTTTCCCTTTTCCTTTCGCTATCCTTTCGGCTTCTACTTCAGGAGATATAAAGATCCTGCCGCTTCTCGTCATGCCTCCCGGGCCCACAACATTATCCACAACCTCCGCTGACTGCTTGTTAACATCGATTTTAATCCCGTCACAATACACCTCTAGCCCATATGACCATGGGACCGCTTTCGTGCTCTCATACGGGATTGGCCCGGCTTTAGTTATAGTAATCGGTGGTCGCTGAGCTGGTGCTGAAATAGTGATCGTCTTCCTAGGAATTGTCACTGTGGCAACATCACTCCGATTATCCATTACTGCCCCTGCCGGCTCATCAGTTGCTGTTCTATCAAATTGCAATACACCTTCATCAATTAAGGCCTGGATGCCTTTCTTCAAATCCTCACACCCCCCAGACAGGGCCCAACAATCTAAGCAGTACTCATTACAACCCGGGTAAACACCTCCCTGCAACAGTCGGCTTTTTATTTCGCTCAGCGGCGTCTTTAAATCCTCAACATTCATAATCAGATTCAGCCCTTCCTCAGTCAGCACGGCATTCGCCCCATGATTAGGCATGGGTTTCTGGACTATATTCGCACCGGTCGTTCCGAAGTTGATAGACTTGTTGTCCAAGAGATCCTGCACAACGTGTTTAAAAGCATGACAACCTTCAATATCATGGCCCGGGGCCCCAGAATGAAACTCGCAGCGCCTATTTGCATCATAGCCGAACGGGGGAGTTCCCGTTATCGGTGCCAAGGTTCTTTTCTCCACCAGATTCAATCCCAACAAGGTCTGCAATAAATCAGCATAGTTAGAGGGAGGTTTCTCGAACACCCTTCTCGGCTTACCACCCTGGAATTTTCTCTGAGCTTGCTGTGCCCCCTGCTGAGGCTGCTGCTGCTGTGGCATTGGTTGCTGCTGAACCTGTTGTTGTTGCTGAATTGGTGGCTGTTGATAAGGAATAGTGACACTCGACACTTGCTGCTGCTGACGATATTGATTTCTTCCCCTGCCTCGGCCTCGGCCTCGGCCTCCAAATACCGCGCTAGATTCGCCCTGACGGCGCCCACCATAAGCTTTCCTATTACTGCCAGATGCAGCTGACTCGTCAACTTGGAACTTTCCTTGCTTAATGTTCCGCTCAATCTTTTCACCCATCAGAATCAGATCTGAAAAACTAGCCAGAGACGTATGGAACAACATATCATGAAACAGCCCGGTGAATGTACCAACAAACATATCGTTCATTTCTTTATCTTCCACAGGAGGACGGACCCTGGCAGCCATATCGCGCCACCTTTGCGCGTATTCTTTAAAACTCTCCCCCTTCTTCTGCGAAAGCCCGGCCAACTGGACCCGATTGGGTGCCAGGTCACTGTTATATTTGTAATGGGCTACGAACGCCTCCGCTAATTGCTTCCAAGTCTTAATATCAGTGGGCTCCAACCCCATGTACCACTCTAGGGAAGGACCCGATAGGCTATCCTGAAAGAAATGCATGAGCATTCTTTCGTCAGTGGAGTATGCAGACATCTTTCTGTAATAAGCTCGTACATGAACCTTCGGACATGTATCTCCTTTGTACTTATCGAACGCAGGCGCTTTGAACTTGATTGGCACCCTCAGCCCAGGTACCAAGCCCATTGTTGCCATGTCCAGTCCTACAGCACTCTGATTTAGGACTCCCTTCATTTGCTCTTCCAGCATTCTAATCTTTTGAGAATCATCCATCGGCCCGTCAAAACCCCCTCCAGAGAAGGCGTCCTCCTGTTGATCCTCTTGCCACATACCGTTTCCAGCCCCGTATCCATCATACGCATTATTACGTCCAGCTCTGACCTGATTCATCCCCGGAACTCGGCCTCTGTTGCCATACCCTTGAACACCTCCAGCAGGACCACCAGCCATAAAACCAGCACCGTTTCCGTTTCCAAAACCTCCGTAGCCCTGATTGACCATACCATAACCATCTTGCCCAAAGCCTTGAGCATTAAAGCCATACTTGCCAGTGTTGTCGAATCCCTGATCGTTGAATCCGAACCCAGCATTGACAAAGCCATTACCTCCGAGATTATCTCCCACATTGACATCACCCAGCCCAGCGTTATGGACAGCAGTTTCATTTCCAACTCCGACGTTACCATTCACAGCAGCGGTAGCGTTGTTGGCGTTAGCAGCATTCACATTGACGACAGGCGGAGCCACTGGCGTGGGAGTGCCGTCTCCATGAGCAGTATCAACCCGGACAGACTGATGATCTTCGTTACCATGACCAGCGTTGCGAGCCAATAGAGGCTGGACCATGGCCTGCAAATTCTCTTGCCCTTTTGCTATAGCCTCCATGGTCTGCATGAAGAGGGCGAGCTTCTCGCGTACATCCTGCATCTCATTCTGAATCTGGTCCATGACTTTCCGACAGTTGGATCGTGTAGAATAGCGGTGCGGATGTTGATCTGGAATCCTGTTAAGTACCTGAATCAAAGCAGGAGATAAGACACCATTCATAGATTACCTGTTATGCAATATGAATATGAATGCAATGCAATGTGTCTGTGCATTAGGGAAGTTCATTCCCCCAGTTCTAGTGCGAAGGTGCCGGTGCAGTGACAGTGCTGACAATAAGAATACCGGAGCTGAATCATAGAAAGCCTCATATATAGCAGAGAGAATCAATAAGCCCAGGGTACAATATCAATGAGAGTACAAAGATGGCATGACCTCAACCAACAATCCTGGTGATGGTCAGCACTATGCAAATGAAGCCTACAAATAATGGAATAATCAGATCCTCCCAAAAGTCTGGTACTCCTCTATCAACTTCTTGGTCTCCGGATGGCTTGGTCGATCGAGCAGCCCTTCAACAAGCTGGTTTCTCTTCTTAAGAACACGGCGTACGTCTTCAGCAGTTTCTTCCCATGCCGCTTCCCCGAAGCAATCTTCTAGCTTTCGCTTCTGGGACACTGCTTCATCTCTGGATTTGATTGCCTTGTTCAGTGCATGCTGAACACTATACCGGTTCATCACTTCTTCCTCACACTTCTTGATGCTAGACTTCAACTTCTCCTCGAGGTCGGAAATTTGCTGCTTTAGCTTATCTTCCCTCTGCTTGTTGTTGGTGAGTGTAGCATTCCAAGTCTTATTGCAAGAGGATATCTCTCGGTGTGCTGCGTCAAGCGCTTTCTTTTTGGCTTCCAGCATGTCATGGGAGCTTCTGAACTCCTGCCCCAGACGTTCGCGCTTCTTCTTTTCTTCGGTCAACTCAGCTCCTAACCTGTTTACCAGCTCAATCTGTTGTTGGAAAGCATATACGGCCTTGTTCTTCTCACTGCGTGCCTGGGCTAGCTCTTGCTCTAACCCTTCGTTAATCTTCGTCAAGGCTTCTTTCTCCCTCACAACCTGTTCATATGCTTCCCTAGAAACAGTGGTCGGTTCTTCTACCGGAATAGGATCAAGAATTGGTGCACCTGGAAACGGCATCTTCAACTGACTAGCCCTCTCTTGAATCCAAGCTCTATAAGGTGCATAGGCCTGACAGTCATTCTTTCCCATCAACGGCTTCCCTTTGCGGTTAATACGCGTCCAGGCATGTCGCAACTTGGCTAACAACTCCCCCTTCAAATCTCCAGTGAAGTACAGAGATTCCTGTACTTCCTCCTCCTGAGGTGGATTCTTTAGCGCATATCCGAACTGTCGAATGAATAGAGACGGGTTGTAATTGATACACCCTTTTCTTCCTATCAATGGCACATTAGGGTAACCAGAACAACTGAAGATGAGCTCCGATCCCAACAGGTCTCTATCAAACCACTCCATATCTTCCGACGATAACCTCATCAAACGCTCCGGCCAACCAACTGGAACTGTAGTCTCTGCAGCAGATCCTCTCTTAGGAAGGTGACTCTCAAACCACATACTCAACAAGGGTACACACAGATGAACATTCTTCCCTCTTCCCTTCTCATTCTTGTAATGCAGCGAGTGGTAGAGATCTCCGAGTAAGGTAGGTACAGGATTACCAGCGGCGAACAAGTAGAAAGCATCGAAGTCCACAAAATCCGGTATATTGGGGAACAGTACTATGCCATAAATGCACAAGGCCAACACAGCATTGAAAGCAACCCAGCATCCATCCTTGGCGTACTCTTGGGCTTTACCCACTAAAAACTGAAGTGAGAAGCCTGGGACTCCACGGGAAACAGTAGTCACAAGTTCAGAAGCATCAACCTGCAAGGCTTTTGCCAATTCCTCCGGCTTGGGTTTGGCATCATAATGAATGAACGGAACCTGGTTCTGCACAGGCAGCTCAACATACTCAGCGTATTCCTCCAGGGTTGGTCCCATAATAAAATCAGAGAACGTAAAACACCTCAAAGCAGGGTCGTAGAATTGCATCAAAGCATACAGCCCGTCTAACTCTACCTCTGTAGGTTTGCACACCAATCTCAGTAATCTACCATAACTCATCCGGAAACTCCTACGAACACCCTCATCAGCAAGAGAGATCAATCCCAGTAAAGGAACAATATCAGGCGTAGGCAATTTGTAAGCAACTGTTCTCCGTAGGCTAGTCATGATCGAACACTCAGAAGTCTGGGCACTAGAACTAGGGAAATGCAAATGCACCTGCAGCACAGACACACGTTAGTGAAATGCAAATGATAATGTATATGCAGGGATGCAATGCAAGTAACATTCAACAGGGACCAAAGCTGCAACTGCATAGCCTAAACCCAATCAAGAAAGGTCTCAGATAGACCATCCAGAAGTCATCAACCCTGGTCTCAGATAGGCCTAAAATAGAACTCCAACACTGGTCTCTGACAGACCTCAAACCATAACTCCACCTGGTCTCTGATAGACCTCAAATCACATCTCTAATTGGTCTCTGACAGACCTCATAATAAATCTCCACATGGTCTCTGACAGACCTCAGAATAAATCTCCAAATGGTCTCTGACAGACCTCAGAATAAATCTCCAAATGGTCTCTGACAGACCTCAGAATAAATCTCCAAATGGTCTCTGACAGACCTCAGAATAAATCTCCATAAATAACCCGGATCTCTGATCAAGAAATAACCGGTAATCTGGAGGTCTAGTTACCTGCATAACCCTGAATCCCCTCACAGGTGGGTGGCCCTATAACTGGCACAAGGTACGGCATCCTATGCGGTCGTCGGCGTCACAGACTTTCAGGGTTGATGATACGATTCCCAGAAGGAGTGGCATCATCAAATCCTGAAGAGGCCTCACTCAGCCAACTTCCAAATGATCGGTCCCCAGAGTCGACAATCCAACTAACCAGCAACCCACGCCAACCAAAGGAAGGGGCAGGAGGCCAACCAGAGGAACCTCGTCTGAGTGTAGATTTCATGGGACACCAAAGCAAGCAAAGCAAGCGGGCACCCACTAATTTCTACTCTAATTCTAGGTGCACTCAAGCCCAGGTCCGGCTTATCTCTCAATATCAGAACACCCGTCACACCCCAACATACAGCAATAATAATCAATATACAAAGCTGAAAAATACAGGGTTAGAAATATAAAATAACTCCATACAAAATCCTCGACGGGAAAACAAGCGTTAGGATTGACTCTCTTAAGGGACGTTGGATCCCAAATGCATAAGAACCATCGCAGTCCTTAGCAGCCAGGGGACGTTGGATCCCCAGCAGAGTCGCCAGCTGTCGCTACTGCGAAAATCGGCGCCGGCTGAACAGAAGAGTCGCCACCGTGCGTTATTTATCCCACGGGAGGGAAAGGAAACGCTCAGAGTAAACCTCGCACAATACGGGAAAGGTATGGTCATCGCAACCAAAACCTGGATTCGGGAGTCGGTTACGCAAGGGGAAGGTATTAGCACCCCTCACGTCCGTCGTACTCGACGGGATCCACGCTTGTTTTCGGGTATGGATTGTTATTCTATCTAAACTATAGGTCAAGGGTTAAAAGAAAAGAAAATGAGAATAAAATGACTCGGCAAAGTATCGCACTTTATGCCTACGTATTCCCGTCTGGCACGAGAAATCAGAGTCAACGTAGTTCGCCTACCTACGGGAAAGGAGGGGAAGGTTGCTCGCTAGGATATCGCATCCTATGCCTACGTACTTCCACACTGCGTGGAAGATCAGAGCAAACGTAGTTCGGGCCACGTACGACACAAGCTTGTCTTGATTGATTTTATTCCTTCTGAAAAAGGTTTTTCTGATTAACAGTCCAAGAGGACAAAAATGACGTTTTGATGAGTTCACATTCTTTTACGGAAGAAGTGTCTTTTATTGCGTTTGAAATCTTTATGTGTTTTTCTGTTTGTTTTGAGAAAGAAAGAGACAGAACTCTAACCTACGGTTGCGAAGGGAAACAAGCTATCCTAATGTTATCATGCATGGGTTGAGACCTAGTGTCTATCATGCTCCTCTCTTGCACAGAGAGAAACAGAGATCCTACGGGATAGGCAGAAACAGAAACAATAACAGATATATATACAGTAAAGCAGTAAAATGCATGGATGCAACAGTACAAGCGAGGCAAGGGAGTCCCACTCAACCTCGAACCTAGAAAACAATAGGCAAAAGTGAACAGGCTTCACTTTCAACCCAACAGGGTAAACAGCAAACAATACAGTTCAGAAAACCAATCAATACATCAACAAATGAAATACAGCAAGAACAGCATCAGCAGCTCTAAATCAACAACTGGCTTCAAGCAATCTCCAATCATTCACAAGCTTCAACAAGCATCAATCTCTATCTTCATGACCTTCAGGCAAGGGCTCTGATCATCAGTCTTCCATCTGCAATGGCTTTTCTTCAAGCTCAAACCTCCAGGATGAGGGATCAGTCACAAAAGTGAATTGAGTGTTAAGCAATCAGCTGACTACCAAAGGTGGTGAACAGACTGCTTCTAACACAAAAGACATTTTCTCTCAAGAGTTCTATCTCATAGACACCATCACCAAGCCTTCCAAAGGAAGGGGGTGAGTGTCTTAGAGAGACTCTGAATCACAGAGAAGAATGGATGCAGACAAGGCAATCCATGTTTGAGAAACAATCATTCTAATCTAGAGCTCTGCCTAGCTCCTAAACCCTAGTCTCCTCAGCAACTGCTAGCAAGAAACTCCTCCTCAACTCTGACAGTTGATCTTCAATCTTTGAATCTCCAATGGCTTCATCTTCACAAATCTTCAGCTTCCCCAGGGCCCCAGACAAACCCAATACCCAAACAAACAATCAATAAACCCCAGAGGGCACACCACACCAAACAGCAGATATACAAACAGTAATAATATCAGTAGGGGAATCCTGATTTTTCTAAGGGATCTAATAGCTACCCATAGCCCCTATAGTCCCATAGCTAAACTAGTCAAACCCTAAGTCCTAAGGGAAAGAATTGAATTTCCTAAGTTGTCACCTAAAACCCTAGTTTTGTTCATGATATTCAAGCATTTATTAATCACCTAAAATTAACCTCTAAAAATGGGAGCTAAAATATTTCTATAAGCCTAATATCTCATCTAAACAATATGAAAAGAATGATCAAAAAATATCAAAGCAAGTGAGAGAACAAAAATCATAAAAATGATGCATGAAATGAATTATTTAATATGACATTTATTTAGAAAATATGTAAAAAATATGAAATAAAACTAAAAATGAAATTTTATTTTCCTATAATATTCTAGACATTTTAATGAAAATATGGTAAAAAGAATGGATTAAAAACATTTTTTATGAATTTATTATGATTTAATGAAATTGGTGAAAAATTAAAATGAAATAAGAAAAAATAAAAATGAATTAAATGAGCCAGAGGGGGTGCATTCAGTAGGCGCGCTCAGTTCATTATTGGATGGGCCAGACAGGGTAGGGTGCGCATAGCAAATCAATTCAGGCCCAGAATCACTTCAGAGTTATTGAAATCAAAGAAAATCAGCAGGGGGTGAAAATAGAAACCAAACCACGTTGAAATTTGGAATTGGGCTCACATTGGGGGTGTGGATAGCATCACAAGCTGAGGCCCGCCCGTTTCAATTAATGAAACGGTGCGTTTGGCACCCAGTCAACTCCCTCCAAAACAGAATTAAATAACAGCCATTAGATCTCTCCCCAAGTCAAGAGTCTTCACACGCATTGGACGGACCAGATTATGTCTTCCCCACTTGGATCTGAAACTAGGGTTTCCTTTCACCATGAACATCCATGCACGCATAACTTCCTCCTCTCTGTTCTCACTCCACACGCGACGAATCCTCACGCCATAAACATGAAATCTGCTCAAAATCTTTCACTCTACAATCCTATGATCTCACATCAATCTGAAACTCAATAAATCTCTCAATCCGATAGCATCAATCTCTGATTTCCATGGAAGGACACTGATATGCAACATCACCATTCTCAATCAAACTTAACCTAAACTGAACTACAACTAATGGAGGTTAACCTATGCTATCAAGTTGCAATTATAACACATTCATCCAAGAGATTCGAACACAAACAGATTATGGCACCTGCTAACAAACCTCACCAAATCGTTCCAAACTCACCTAAACTAATCTCCTAACCACCTAGATCAATTCTACACTAACAAAATCATGCCTAACTAACTGAATCGAGCTGTGTGATGGAAAACTTACCTTATGCAAAATCTTGCAAACAGCTATGGAGATGGAAGATCTGAGGCTTTGAAGTGTTGAATCTTGATCAATCCTTGAGGAACTTGATTCTGTATGCACAAACTTGGAGGTTCCTTGCTTGAATCATGCAATCCACTTGAACTTGTAATTTTGATGATCTTGAGAAAAGCACTCGAAAATGGATGATAACTACCAGAAACTTGCTTCAATTATGATCTATGATGATGATGGAGTGAAATTGAATTGATTATGATGAAGATTGATGAAGAATTTGAGAGATTTGGAATGAAACTTTTATGAAAAAAGTGTGAGAAATCTTGTGAAATTCTTGGTACAAATGAGGCCAACCCTTGATCAATGCACATTTCATGAATATATAGGCCCCAAATGAACATTCTAGATCCATCTTGCACATTCCCTTGTTTTCAAATTTTGGCTCATTTTTGATTATGTTTCTTAAATGATAAGCAACCATGGATAACTTCATTTTTTCCTTCTAAACTCAAAAAAGTGGGTGAACCATTGTTCTTAGAATTGTTTTTCCATTCAAAATCATATATTGGAAGTCTCCATTTGGACTTGTAAATCTCCCAAACCATTTTCCAACTTGAAATTATTCACTTTATAAGCCTTTTTAGTTCATATTTTGACCTATCATGCAACTCCATGCTATGAGCTTCTCCAATAACTTGTGACCTTCTTTCTAGACTTAAAATCCCATTTGGAGCAAGTTTGATGTTGTAAGTTTTTTCATTTGAGGCCTCCTTGTATGAGTTTTGGGTATAGGTTAAAATGACCTGTAATTCACAAATGCCCAAAATACCCTTTGCTCGTCAAGACCATAAGTTGAGTTCTCCACATCATATGAAGGCATGCCATACCATTCTAGAAAGCTAAGACAATGAGGAACAATTCTTATGTTGACCAAGAATTCATTTGAAATCTCCTTGAGGGGTAAAACTAGCTTGGAAGTCAAGTCACTTTCACAGACAAAAATTCAGACACCCCAGATGACCTGTAACTTGCAAGGACCATAACTTGAGTTCTATAAATCTCCTTGAGGTCTTCCACCACTCAAATTAAAGGTCTTGAGATCCTCTACAAGTTTCATGTTGGCCAAGAAGCCATTTGAAGCTAGCATTTTGACTTATCTTGCTTGGAAATTTGACCTAAACTAGGGGATTTTACAGAGAAACCCTAATTTAGTAACTCCTCTTCTCCTTGATTTCTCTTGAATTCTCCTTGTCATATCTCCATATATTTATTCTCCATGTCAAATTATGAACCCCACATCTCTCCAATAGACTTGAATGCCCTCTTAAGTCAGTCAATTGACCTAGGGTTGACCTAGGGTTGACCCAGATGAAACCCTAGTTGACTGCCTTCAACTATAGCTCTTGTGCCTTCATCAATGACTTGTTTTCTTCTCCAAATGACTTTATAGGTCTCTCAAGATGTCTAGATGCTCTCCATGCTTTCATTTCACAGCTCATAACCCTCTTGTTGATCCTCAGATACCCTCAGCTGGGAGATGGACTCAAGGCTTGATCTGCTGAACTCTTTGCTTTCAAATTCTTTCTTGATGACTTGAATATGATTGAATTGGGATAATAACCTCTTGATAGGCCTCTGGAGATGAGAATAATGATTGGTCCCCTGTTGAATGACTTGCTATGCTTATGCTATGCAAATGGTTAGTCTATGTACATGACCCTACATGCAAATGCTACTGATGATGAAACATAAATCCAAGGAATAAGGTTGAGCAAATTTTAGGGTGCAACAGCAAGCTATCTCTAACTGTCCTCTTCCTGGATATGCAACAGCTCTTAAATTTGAATCCCAAACTTGGAGCCGACGTTATACATGGGGTATGACAAATAGTTCAAACGGTGTCGTGACCATAGGGAAAGTCCACGGTGCTTCGAGTGGTTCCTGTTGGAGACCTTCTGGGAACTTGTTGTGTTTTGATAGTACACCTCGAAAGGAACCGTAAGAGTCACGATCACTAAGTTGGTAGTGGGGGACTGAAATTCAATCGTTGTCGTAACCGTCGTAGGAATAAGTTCGGTATATATTATTCTTCTTTACTCTTCTTTTTAAATTAAGCTATCTGACTTGCGTTGTGACTGCTTAAAAAGTTGAACTTGGACTATTTCTTTGAACACAGGTACAACCACGTTTGAGGGAGGTTTCCAATTGGTAGTGATGGCATGAAGGTTGGGTCTTCAACAGGCTCTACTACAAAGGGCAGTTATAGTAGTGCGTTTGGTTATTTACTCGCAGTTCGTTCGCCGTAGACTCTTGGGTTGCATCCTGATTCCCGATGTCTTGACTGAACTGTTTACTCCTTGTATTGTCTAATCAAATCTTTTAATATTGCAGTTGTTGATGAGGGAACTTTGTGCACGGTCAACACGCCTTTGTTGTTGGAACGGCGAGGAAGATGCGAAATGGGGTTATTGGTGCTGTCCTGTTGTAGGTTGTCGGGAGCTCTAAAGGAAGTACCGGTGTCTGCTGCAGCTCTCTTAGGATGTTGTTCCGAGGTTTGATGCATCCAGGCCATGTTGATTTTCCTTACTCTGAGTTTAGCATATTCAACCTTGTACTAAACATGTCATCTTGTGCAGTTGTAGGAAAGATGACGGACGATGTAATAGCTAGGCATAGATATGTGTATGTATTGGTCCTGGTTTTGATTGTCATCACTCAATATGTTCACCAAACTAGGTACCTGTAGTTGTTGCTTTTCGCGCCTTTAACATACTCCTGAACTTTGCTAATAGCTTCATTCATTGCCGTAACGATATTGAGAGTACTGATGTGATGCGCAGGTGCAGCTGGTGAATGATGTTGTTGCTGCTGACGCGGAAGTACTGATGTAGAGATACTCACAGCTGCCGTTCGCGGAAGTACTGATGTTGCTGCTTCTTCACTTTTCTGCTTTAACTGTCTTTTCTTTACGTGCACATTGACGAAACTTCCCCTCGACTCGTTTCCGCCGGTATTCTGGTATTTGCTGAGATGAATCGGGAATCGTAGTAGCTCGGATAGCAAGTATAACTTGTGCTCTTTACGGTGTGTACTTGTTTTAATGAATTCAAATCCATTTTTGACAGTACGTTGTTATGATGGTGTCGACAGGTTATGAATATGATCGGCTGGGAGGAACATGCTGAGATGAATGGGAGCACATTTGTTTCAGTACGGCATCTCCTATTTACCGGTAAACAGGCCATTACTTTTACTAGGATATGCTTGAGAATGGATGATTAGTACTGATCCTGTTTTAAACAAATGTCTGTGGCAGCTGGATGTCTGTACCGGTAGAAGCTCGAAACTGGTTGCTGTCGGAGCTAGAACCACACTTCAATATCATTAAGATCTAACCTTGAATCAACATCTGAACTAATTGCATACTAATGGCACTTTAAATTTCCTTTTGAATACTGATGGCTGCTTTATTTCCTTTGTAGCGTCGACAGAAAGGCGGTACGGGAGATGTTCAGAAGATTTTCCATTCTTGTAATTTATCATAATTCCTAATAGAGTTCTGGCGAAATAAACCGTGGTGTGCTGTTTCGCAAACGATGACCGAGACCTGTTGCGGAATAAAAAGCATGCGACATTGCTGTTCCGAAGTATGAAGCCCTTTCGGCAATTCCTTCAAGTGGAGAGAACACGGTGTTGCAAAAAAAGTTCAGAAGACTAAAACAGTGTTCTTGTATTTGAGGCTTCTTTGTTGGCGAGATAAACAAATGAATGAGCTCCTTGTATTCTCTTGTGTTGCTACTTCCCTTTTAAAACTTGTATATTAGTTTGGTAGCCAAAACTTGATTTCCAAATATGTAATTCAGCTGTTGTATTGTAAGAATATGAATTTAGCCTTAGATGTTTGAAACATGGATGTGTATCTTCAGTTTGAATTAATTTGCCGGAGACATGGTATTGTGACCGATATGAATCACTTTAAGAAACAAGCTTCTAAAATGTGAGCACAACATGCTTTGAAGATTTCAGGAAGTGAATTTGAGGTTCATACATGGAATCCTGAGTTTGGCTCTTATAAAAAAAATGGACTTTCATAGCGATATGTGAAATCCTTGTCATGAATCTAGAATTTTAACCCTTGAAATTGCATTCTAAATCTTTAATTTGAACTCTTGAATCTCAGGATTGCCTGGAGTTTGTGATTTATGGATGAACTCATGAATTCAAAGAATTATGATTGTTTGCATCATAATCTCGGTGACCCTTGACTTGAAAGTCTAAACTCAGCACCGGGGAGCTTTATTCCTTTCCTTTGATTGATAACTCAAGACCTGCCGTGGAGTCTATAACCAGTTCATACCAAACACCAACAGACATACTTTAATCTTCTCTTTAAAACCAAGTGCGCGATTATGAGGGTCCATGCCTGAAACAGGTACTTACACAAATGGATTAGTCGCATAAGTATTAAACAAAAAAATATAGTCAGATAACAAAATGAGAACGCGAAAAGAGGTGGGATCTTATTGGTCAAAAATTTGGGTGCAACAGTATCAACATGAGTTTTGTTGCTTAAAAGCTTCTTTTAATGCTTCTCTCTTTTTCTTGTAGAGCAGTGCTCTATCTTCTGTTGAGAAACAAGAATCTTCTTTTTGAGCTTACACCTTGGTGCTTTGCTCCCGCTTTGCACACATACTCTCAAGTTTTCTTCAGCTCTCTTTTCTTCTTCTTCATTATTTTCTCTCACTACTCATCATTTGTTTCTTCAAGCATTCAAATCTTCAATATATAGAGCTTGAGAATAGATTTGTTGGAGGGTATAATAGGAAACATATTCCAACTGTAAGTTCCCAACGTTCACTAGAACGAATGGTCTACATCATAGTACAAAAAAACGTTGTTCTTGCGCCACCTTATCGAGTTAGAGGTTATAATGTACTTTGTACCTTTATATTCATCATATTATTCAACAATTCTTGATCTTCTGTCTTCTAGTTCTTTATATGCTTCATATGTATAATTGATGAAGCATGTGCAGAGAGATCAATACTTGTAACTTCAGAATGTAAGTCTTCAGAGTCTCAGATCTTCATTCAACAGAACTTGTCTTAAGAGTCTTTAGCCCTTGGTCTTTAGAAGTGATGTCTTTAGAAACTTCAGAGCTTTTCATTCAGAACCTCGTCTTCAAAATATTCAGAACTTGTTCAACACATACTTGTCTTCAAAGTCTTCAGAACTTCGTTCAACAGAACCTTGTCTTCAGAACCTTCAGAACTTTGTTGCAACAGGAATGATGTCTTCAGAATCTTCAAAACTTGTTCAACAGAACCTTGTCTTCAGAGTCTTCAGAATCTTCAGAACTTGTTCAGCACATACTTGTCTTCAGAGTCTTCAGAACTTTGTTCCACAGAACCTTGTCTTTAGAATCTTTAGAGCCTTGTTGCAATAGAAATGATATCTTTAGAAACTTCAGAACTCGTTCAACAGAACCTTGTCTTTAGAATCTTTAGAGTTTTGTTGCAATAGAAATGATGTCTTTAGAAACTTCAGAACTCGTTCAACAGAACCTTGTCTTTAGAATCTTCAGAACTTGTAGCGATAGAAGCATATCTCTTAGAAAGCCTTCCAGGCTTACTTACAAAGTCACAATCAGAAGCTTTAGTATTAACGTTCTTCAGAACTGTTGCATTAAAAACATTCCTAAACTTTTAAACTTATCTTGTAAATAACATATGTTATCTTCCAGAGTGTTTAGATCAGAGTCTGATGACGTCACACGCCTTTCTATCAGAGTCAGATCCTGTTTAGCAAAAGCTACAAACTAGACAGAAACCATAGAATACCGAATTGTTCTATAAGATAACATGTGCAATTATCATCAAAACTTAAGGCCAGATGCATAACCAATCTTGTTGTTACATATGGAGCAGTAACCTCATACTTAATTACATTCTCCTCACAGAATTTTCTAAACTCTATAGAGTTATACTCACCTCCACCATCAGTGTTGAAAATCTTTAGAGTCTGACCACTCTGATTCTCAGCCTTGATTCTAAATTTCTTAAATTCAGCAAACACCTCGTGTTTGAACTTTATAAGGGATACGCACGTCATCCTTGTGAACTCATCCACAAATGACACAAGGTATATATTCCCTCCAAGTGAAGGTACTGTAAATGGTCCCCACACATCATAATGGACCACACTCAAAGCATACTTTACTCTTGGAGGCATTTCATATGCAAATGGAAATCTTGGCTGCTTCCCTCTCATGCACACATTGCATGATTTCTCTGGCTTCTTTATTTCAGGAATTCCATGTACCAAATTCTTCAAATTCAGATGCCCTAAGCTTCTGAAGTTCAAATGACCAAATCTTTTTTGTCACAACTCACTTTCCTTCATAACACTTATTGCACTAAGACATTCAGAGTCTGCAGTTTTAACATTCACTTTGAATGTTATATTCCTTCTTTGCTCTGACTTCATAATTATCTTGTGATTATAGTCATATAACTTCAAAAGATCCTTCATGGTAACTGGAAATCCTTTCTCAACTAATTAACATACACTCATCAGATTGCTTCTCATGTTAGGAATATACCACACATTCAGAATCAATGCAGTTTTACCATTATTCAGAACTATTATAACATTTTCCATACCTTCAGCGTTGGGGTTTTTATCATTAGCACATCTGATCTTTGTCCTCTTACTAGATTCAAACTCAACAAGCCATTTCTTATTTACAGTAAGGTGATTTGAACAACCCATGTCCATGTACCACCAGTCATCGAAAGACGCACTATCAGACTCAGAAAACATCAATAGCACAGGTTCATCATCAAGATATTCTGTAGCTATGTTTGCTTCTTCTAAATTCCTTTTCTTGTTTGACCAACAATTAACAACGAAATGGCCAAACTTCTTACAACAGTAGCACTTAACCTTCCTCTTGTCATACTTCTCCTTCCCTTCTGAGCACTGTTCTGCCTTTTAGTAGTTGAGGTTTCTGACTTCTGAGCACCATCAGATTTTTTCCTGGCTTCTGACCAAGACTGCTTCTGATATTTCTTATCACAAGCTGCTTTCGAAGCCTGCTGCTCTACCTCTCTTTTAGATTTTCTCCCAGTCAGACGCAACTCTTGTGCTTATATACTACTTTGCAGCTCTTCAATTCTCATGGTGCTAAGATACATAGAATGTTCAATTTCTACCACAATGTAATCAAACTGAGGAGTAAGAGATCTAAGTACCTTCTTAATGATTATTCCAGAGAGAGTTTTTCCACACGACTTCATCTCATTTATGATCATAATCACTTTGGAGATGTAGCCAGGTACCTTCTCATTGTTCTTCATGTTGAGATTCTCATACTGCTTCGTAGAGACTGAAGCTTCACCTTTTTCACTGATGCATCACCGTCGTAGCACCGTACTAGTGTGTCCCACACAACCTTTCTCATTGTCGAATAAATGATTTTCTCAAAACGTTCGTATCCACACACTGATGGATGTAGAACAACGCCTTCTGACCCTTCTTCAGATCACGCTGAGCGTTCCTCTGTGCATATGTTGCATGGAAGTGCAATAGGAACGTAACCGTCATTAATGAGATCAAGAACATCTTGAGCGCCAAACAACATACGCATTTGAATCATCCACCGATTCTAGTTCTTGTCATCGAACACTAGAAGCTTAGTACTCGAATTACCGTTTCTGTTCATCTTCAACATTGTGCAATTCACTCAGCTCTCATCAAACACTAGTGTTTTCCAATCCTGCAGAATCAATAAATGTGACTCTGTCACGATTCTGATAAAAAATTCAAGACAAAGAAATGAAATCAATCACACAATGACTCACCGTTCACTCGTGTTTTCCTGTGGATCAGAACCGGAGTTCTAGATACCAATTGTTGGTGCACAAGATGAAGAAGATGAAGAAAGAGAGAGAATTGAAATAACAAACTTTCATTACTCTTCCAAAACGGTTCTAGAGAATGGTTACTCCACTATCTCTATTAACAACTACACTTATCTATATACACAAATAATAATACCACGCATGTAATACGCTAACTTACACTAACTAAGTTAAAATTAACAAAAACTAATATTACAACTGAATATAAATTATTTTTAATAATTTGTAGAGGAGAATGCCGGAATAAATTTTGTTTTTGTTTAAAACGCGCGCCCAAATATTTTGGCTATAATTGTTTTTTAGATTTTGTGCTCTACACTTAGCTTTGTTTTTGTTGGAAAAATCAAATGAAGAATTTTTTTTTAGAATAACCACTTATTAAAGGTTATTTACCAATATAATGCATATTTGGAATAAATGTCCAAAGTGGCTAACAAATCAACGTCCAGTCGCCATTCCAATTGGGGAAAGCGTGAAAGTTAGAAAAACAAAAATACCAATTCGCCACATCAATTGGCGAAAGCTTGAAATCTGAAAAATAAAAAAAGCAATTCGTCATCCCAATTGGCGAATGTGTGGTTTATGTTATCAGATTAGGGTTTCACGTGTGCATTGTTAAATATATTAATTTTAATTGTAATTAATGTTTTATTCTATTTTTTAAATATATTATTTTTAATTAATTTCAATTAATAAATATTTTATTTCAATTAATAATTATTAATGTAAGATGAATTCTTATTAAATTAATTTAAAATTTGATTATGATTTAATTTTAATTTTTTTATAGTTGGTATAAATATTTTAATAAATTGTCTGTGTAAATATGTGAATGGTAATTGTTATTAAATTTATACACATTTTAATAAATATTTTAATTAAGTTTTAATAATTATATGTTATTAAATTATGTTGTTTGTTTTTCATAATTAATTGAAATTTACATAACATTAAGAAAAAGTTAAATATAAAAATGTTAAAATAAAATATATAAATAATAAATTATATTAATTTAGAATCTAGTGAAAAGTACAATTACAATTGAACAAAAGACAAAAACTAATGACCGGCTCTATCCAAGTGACCACCGGTGCCACATTGTGGGGGACGCGTGTTGCGACGAGGTCTACGAGGAGGTTGCAGTGGTGTGTCCGGTCTCTGTGTGTTGAGGTGTGGAGGAGGGTATGGTTGGGACGGCCCCGACGTATCAGATAGAGTTTGCATCATTTGACCCCAATATCTGGGAGGTCCACTGTCAACAGCGCTTCCGTAGTCAAGTCTGATGCCCATGTTTTTGAAGGATTGTCGGGGAGGTTGGGTGGAGTATGGACGGTATGGTTGTCCGAATGTGTACATGGAGTTGGGTTGGTGTAGGTGTGTTGGTTGTTGCGGGGTGTGGTAGTCGAATAATGGATAGTTTGGGGGGCCGTTGGAGGGGTAGTTGGAGGGGTAGTTGGAGGGGTAGGGTCAAATGAGGTGTCTGGGCTATAGTTGGAGGGGGTAGGCTCAAAAGACGTATCAGGGCTGTAATGGTAAGGTGGTTGAGGCTGGGATTGAGTGGTTGGCATGTAAGGTTGTCGTTGTTGATAGGGGGTATTTGTTGGCATGTATGGGTTTTCGTAAGCCTGGTTTTGGGTACTGAAATGTTGTTGTGGGTTTGACGAAGAATCGCGTTCCCTTGGGTCGGCCAAATAGGTTGGCTGCGACAGGAAAGGCGGAGATGTCGTGACAGCCTTAAACCAATTCATATATTGAAGACTTGGCCTAGCCCCGTGAACAATACCGTCGGTTAAGACGTATTGCCTTCTTCTTTTCCAGTGTATACGCAACTCCTTCGCAAACTCCTTCCAGTCACTGAGACTCCACTGTGCGTCTACCCGCTTTTGATGCCACTGCCCTAAGTCTACTGGAGCATCTGGAATATCCTGATGCATCCCAAATTGTAGTTTCACCCGGTCACTTTGGTGCATCTCCACCGTAGTGAACCTAATTATGGGTGTCTTTGTTGTCCACACAGCGGCATCGTCGGGGTTGGGCTCGTGGTCGAGACCCTCGTACGGCATCCAGACAAACTACAATAAAGTTGGACAATTAAGTTAGACAAAGTTTGAGAGGTATATGCATATACATTAAAAAAATTAATGGCAAATAACTAACATCATCTGGCCAAGGTGGTCGATTAGGTTGCGGTATTAAATTATAGAGTGCCTTGGACATCTCTGATAATTCATCCCTGGAACAGACCACCTAAAAAAATAAACACATCTCAGAAATTATTAACTGAAAAAGAATATGTAGTTGCTAAATAATCTTGAAAAGATACTTACTTGTTGGCGTACGGGAACGTAAAAGAATTCCTGTTTATTGGAGCAAACATTGGCATCCTAGACCAACCCCACGCTTGCAGAAGATAAGCACAACCATAAAAAGTGCAAAAAAACTTTTTTTGAAGTTTTACAAAGTGCGCTATATAGATGGGCGAGGACAGCTGATCCCCAGCTATATTTGCACACTTTGTTAATATTGCGCAATAATGGTAAATACATAGTATGGACGGTATTTCCAGTGCCATCTGGAAATAAAAAGTGCCAGAATAAAATCATAATATAGCATCGAGTTTTTTGTATTTTCTCAAACTCGGTGCTATCATCAGTTAAGACAATACGGTTGTATTGTTCTCTAAGGTATTTTAAATTTATTCCCTGACCCCTCGGGCGGCCCTCGCTTTCCGCCTGAGGTCCGTCCGTACAAAGAGGGGCGCCCAATAAATCTTCACAAAGTTGGTCAGGGACACCAACTTTGCCGTTGACGGCCTTACCATCGATGTGTAGGCCGAGCAACATGTAAACGTCCTGAAGAGTCACAGTACACTCACCAAAAGGTAGGTGAAATGTATGTGTCTCCGGTCTCCAGCGTTCTAACAACGCTAGAATAAATTTCATGTCGAGGGAGTAAGATTTGATTTCGATCAAATCACCAAACCCACATTGAGTAAGGTAGTTCGTAATGAGCGGGTCGTGTGGTATGTAATCATGCACACGACATCGAAACCTTGATACATCCTGCAGAATAATGAATGTTATGTTAGAGAAGAAGTAAAAGTACTAACGTTTTTTTAGACAAAATTGTAAACATAGACAATAACAAAAGACTTACAAACGCTGCTATGTTTTCAGCCATCCCTCTGTGAGCGTCACCCATGGTGAGTAGAGACATTGTCGTTTGGAATGTTGAGAGTTTGCGAGATTTGAGAGTTTAAGAGGTTGAGAGTTGAGAGTTTAAGAGGTTGAGTGTTGAGAGTTTAAGAGGTTGAGAGTTGAGAAGTTGAGAGTTGAGAGCTGAGGGTTGAGAGTAGGAAAGGAGGGTTTAAGTGTGAGTATAATTTGATGGGTAAAGACCATATATTTATATTCCACGAGTGGCTTGAAGCATGTGTTGTGTAAATGCATGTTGGACTAGTGTCGTGATGGATGTGTTGTGTAAATGCATTTCTGGACTAGTGTCATGAAGCATGTGATGTGTAAATGCATGTTGGATGCTGAGTCTTTTTTATGCAGTGTCCCGTCTAATCAAGCGTGATGGATGCAGTGTCCCGTCTTATCAAGTCCTGATGCATGCAGAAAGAGAGTCTCGTAGGCCTGCATGGTCAATGTAGGCATGCAGAAACACATGTGAAAATGAGATTCCTTCATTGTCTCGTCTAATCAAACAGGCTGCATGTCATTGATTGCGTAGTGTGATTTTTTCATATTGTGTCTTTTTTTTTAATTAAGGACATATTGTTTTTTTTTTATGGATGATAGGTTCTGATGGATGATTTTTTCATATATTGTTTTTTTCTTAATTAAGAACATATTGTTTTTTCTTAATTAAGGATGAATAGTGTCCTGATGCATGTCATTGATTCCTGATGCGTGTCATTGAATGTGAGGCATGCGTGAGAAGTGAAAGGCAGAGATTCCTGGCTGTGACGGAACATGGTTATACGGGAAATATAAGGGCACGTTTCTCCTGGCTGTGGCACAGGACGGGAACAACAATATTTTTCCAATAGCCTTCGCCATAGTAGAAGGGGAGATTGCTGGGGGATGGAGTTTTTTCTTAAAAAACCTCCGCTCTTACGTGTCTCCACAACCTAACTTATGTTTGATCTCCGATCGACACCCATCCATCGAGAGTGCATACAACAACCATAACAACGATTGGCAGGATCCTCCCTCGACGCACGTCTATTGCATAAGGCATATTGCCCAAAATTTCATGCGGGAAATCAAGGACAGGACGCTGCGAAAGAAGGTTGTGAACGCGGGATATGCACTAACTGAACCCACATTCAGATACTACCGTGAAGAGATCAGACTGAACAACGCGAACGCATTAAGATGGATTGATAGCATTGATAGGGAGAAATGGACGCGGGCATACGACAATGGGGTGCGATGGGGCCACATGACAACTAACCTTGTAGAGTCAATGAATTCTGTTTTCAAGGGAATCCGAAACCTCCCAATAACTGCCTTGGTGAAGGCAACATATTTCAGGCTAGGATCACTCTTTGATAGAAGACGTACGAAGTGGGGTTCAGTATTACAATCGGGTCAGCTGTACAGCGATACTTCAATGAAATTCATGAAAGAGGAAGCTGCCAAAGCCAACAGACACGTGGTCACCATCTTTGACCGTACAACTGGTTGGTTCAGTGTTGCCGAGTCTATGGATCACAACGAAGGAAGGCCTAGGGGATGTTACCGTGTTGAATTGGATAAGAGCTGGTGTGATTGTGGAAAGTTTCAAGCATTCCGTATGCCGTGCTCTCATGTCATAGCAGCATGTTCCAAGTTACGCCAGGACCCAACCAACCTTCTTTCTGCAGTTCACCAAGTCATTAGTCTATGCAATGTCTACACATGCAGCTTTCAAGTGGTGGTAAAGGAAGACTATTGGCCTCAATACGAAGGCGAAATTGTCTGGCATAATGACCTGATGCGCACACAAAAGAAGGGTCGGCCTAACAGCACGCGCATTCGAACTGATATGGATACCGCAGACAAGCTGGTGAGATTGTGTAGTTCGTGTCGGCAACCAGGACACAATCGAACAAAATGTCCTAACGTAGGATCAAGCAGCAGATCATAGTTTCATGTGTAATTTTGTCCCGTTAAATCAATATCAAATTCCATTCGATTAATAGCAACTTTTATAAGATTAATAGCAAATTTCTTTCGAATAATACCAAGTTTCAATCAATTAAAACCATAGTTATCTGACACAACAACAACATGACAACAGAACACTACGCGAAGACAACATAAATTAAACAAACATAACAACAACGTAAAGACTTAAAACATAACATTGCACCAAAGCGTCTACGATATCACGACCATCAACTTTATCTTCTTGGGTGTCAACATCATCACAAGGACACCAGCATCATTTTCCACTTTTCTCCATTCACGAGTCACTCCGTTTCTCCCGGTCTCCTCGACCAGCCTCTCGATTTTCCTAATCTTTTCTCCTGGACCAATATCTCCTTCTAGCCAGCGGTTCAATTCCCTGTGCAAGTGCTCCAACGTCTGCGTATTCCAGAGGAGCAACTTCATCGGAGCCTTTATTGGTGAAAACACAACTAGGGCATTTCTTTTCATTAGATCGAACGTTGGAAAAGGTTCCTCCGATGCTGATGACGACGACAATGAACGTTGATTTAGAAATGCAGACATTCTAGGCTCCACTCAACTCAAAATGCACTAAAGCTTCAGTCTTTGGGGATACAAAGTTGTGAAAACATACTTGTGTTTGCAGTCGTATTTATAGTAAAAAAAATGGTACGTAACCCATATGATATGACTTAAACACCCTTAAAAAATTTACAATAATTAAACTTCAGAGAACACTCAAATTTTATGTTTTAAAATTAAAAATTAATTTGAGATCAACATAAATTTATTTAATTAGGTTTAAAATCTAAACTTCAATGAACACTCAACTTTTAGATCAACATAAATTTATTTAATTAATTTGAGATTATTTTTATTTGAACCTAATTACTTAAAATTTATTAAATAAAAATTAATTTTAACTATAAACCTATTTATTTAAAGTTTATAAAATATAACTAATTTAAAATAATTTATTAATTACTATTTATTTAAAGTTTATTTATTAATTTATTTAAAGTTTAATAAATTGAGATTAATAATTATTTTTAAAAATGCACACGTGAAACCCTAATCTGCACACATTCGCCAATTGGGATGGCGAATTGCTTTTTTTATTTTTCAGATTTTTATTTTTCAGATTTCAAGCTTTCGCCACTTTGGACATTTATTTCAAATATGCATTATATTGGTAAATAACCTTTAATAAGTGGTTATTCTAAAAAAAAAATTCTCAAATGAAAGTGTCAATGACAAAATAAGAGAATAAAGTCAACTAAGAAAAAATAGCGAATTTTTTTTAAAGTAGCAATGTTATATAATTTAATTACTAAATAAAACAAGCTTTCAAAAAAATTATCAAAATGACAAACTTTGAAACTCATCCAGCAAGCATTCGCCAAATAGTTTGGCGAATTAGTTAAAATGTTGTTTCAAGGCATTCACCAAATGGAATGGCGAATTAGGTCATTTGAGAATTGGTCAATGTGTTGTCGCCACATGAATTGACAAATGTGGCTAATTTTTAAGGTTTCCAATTTTTTTTTGTTTTTCTTGTTTTTTTATCATATATTTAAAGTTTTAAAAGTTTATTTGTTTTTTGATTTTAATATCATTATTATTAGTAACTATAAAATATATTAATTTATAATACAAATAATATTAATATAATTAAAATATTATTATTAGTAACTATAAAATATATTAATTTATAATGTAAATATAATTATTATTAGTAACTATAAAATATATTAATTTATTTGTTACTTATTATTTTCTATGTATTAGACTTATTAATATAATGTAAATAATATGCTAAAGTTAATATTTTTAGTATTTTCTAAACAAATTATTTAGTGTGTTACAATGACACTATAACATTTAAAATTTAATACATAGAAAATAATAAGTAACATCTTTTTCTTTTTTTTTTATGAAACACATCCCTTACTTTAAAAGTACAATATTTTAACAAAAACTAGAAACTGAAGTCTATTAAAATAATTTAAGAATACAATCAAAATAGATAGTCAAAATCATTAGGACAACCTTTTCTATATTTTAACTAAATCTTTGCATAAAATGGTTTTTTCTGACTTTTTGATTACTAACTAAAACCATTATGAGTAATATATTTGGCAAAAAGATCCTCAGATAAATCCGCATAAAATAACCACAGATAAATCACAAATTTTAGTTTTAATAAATTTTTAAATATAAAAATATTAAATTTATGTTATAGTTATTTTAATAATAAATTTAAAATAAAACAAAAATGAAAACTTATAATGTTTTTCAAGTACATAATCAATAATTTTATAGTTTAAATAAAATTTTAAAACATTATAAATTTTAAATATTAAAATAACCAAAATTTAAAAATTAAAATTTAATTTAAAATGTTTTAAATTTAAATAAGATAAATTCAATTAAATCGAACAACCCATTACTAAAAACGGTTATAAAGTTAGTAACAAATATGGCTAGAGTCACGTTATTAAAAATAACAAATATGGCTAGAGTCACGTTATTAAAAATGACTCTCGCGTTAGTAATAATTATTTGTCCAACTAAATTAAAAAAAATAAACAATCTACCTTACAACCAAGTCAACAAGAAAAAAAATACAAATTAAATTTCGGTCTTCGTATGATTCATCGATGACATTGTGTGATCAGTTTCATTAGTAAGTTGTGGTGATGATATTGTGTGATCAGTTTCATTAGTAAGTTGTGGTGAATGAGAAGAAGACTCAATAAATCTTAAAGACTCAATAAATCTTAAATTAATTATTAAAAAAAAAATTTATCCTTCGATTCAATCATTATTTATATTATAAATTAATATATTTTATAGTTACTAATAATAATATTTTAATTATATTAATATTATTTATATTATAAATTAATATATTTTATAGTTACTAATAATAATGATATTAAAATCAAAAAACAAATAAATTTTTAAAACTTTAAATATATGATAAAAAAAAAAATTTGAAAACCCTAAAAATTAGCCACATTCGCCAATTCATGTGGCGACAACACAACATTTTAACTAATTCGCCAAACCATAATTTTTTTAAAAGCTTTTTTTATTTGTTAATTAAATTATATATTAAATTGCTACTTTAAAAAAAATTCCAAAAATAGCCATATAACTTATCACTATAAAAAGTGATACCGACACCGTTTTTTATACAGTAGATTGGAGATACACTTTACTTTCTTTTGAAAATAACTTTCGTTCCACACCTTGGTTTTTTTGTTTTTTTCTGCAACAATTCTGATGTTGTAGATGAGGATTAAATAGTTTTAATAAGCTATTTTTTGAGTCATTCAATCAATATCAGATGACTAAACATTGAGATCGTGTGAATGTAGCAAAAAAATAAAAATCGACGGCAGAGAATTCAATTTCTTTTTCTTACACTGCTTTGCAATCTCCACATTACCTTTCCCATCACATGAATGGCATCTTCTTTAATAAACCTGAAACGGTTTTCTTTGACTCCTTTTTTCCTTATTCACTAAATATTTGCAACTTCATTTATAAATAATGATAATAATAAAAAAAATATTGCATGATAATTATAATATTATAAATAATTTGAAATAATCAAACATTTTAAATAAGAAAAAAATGACAGTATGAGTAAAATATTTATTTGCATTTGACATGCATTATAACCTGAGCATAATAATGACATAAATAATTACCAAATGAGAGTAAAACTATATATTGATCTGATAACAAAATTTCCTGAGTTGAATAAATGAGAAAAATTCTGCTCAACTTATCTTCAATGTGTCTATAGTTCATTTATTAGACCAAACAAAATAAAAGATAAATGAGAAGAATAATGAAGCTATCACTGTGTGAGGTAGCTAGCTATTTTCCTGAAGAACTGGGATTGTTGGTTTTATTGCTTTCATTGGAATTGTTACTTGATGTAACATTGCCATTATTGTTATTAGCAGCTGTATTGTCACCATTATCGACCGTAGTATTATTGTTGTTCGGCAATGACCCAATAATGGAAGTAAGAGCAGCAGCCAAAACTGCAGGGAAGTTAGGATCTTTTGCAATAGCAGTAACTTTGTCAACAAGATTCTGTGAGATCTGTGGAGATGTAGAAGTTTCTGCAATTTCTTGAGACATTTGAAGTCCTGCAAATTTTGACTGATTAAACAATGTCTGAGGGAAAGGCAATTGGAACTGGTTTGAGAGGTTAGGGTTAGGGAACTGTAATGGATTGTGTAATGGATTGTTTGGTGATTTAGTTAAGTCCAATGTAATGGTTGGAAATGGAGCTGATGCCGAGATTGTTGCAATGCTTGAAGAAGAAGGAAACACTGTTCTTGTGAGAAAATTCGGATTCATTAGTCCGTCAGGACTTGGCATTGGACCCGATAGTAACATTCTTGCCGCCGACGATGTTTGGCGTGCCATTTCTATTGCTGCTGGTGGCAATGCATGATTGTGATTTCCTTCGAATGTTGTTACCAGTACTGATTTATCTTCAGCGCACCTTTGTACCTGTGTCATAAATATGGTAGACATAGATTGGTGAGGTTCGCGAACGCGATCTAGGCTTCGAGTTTAAGATCATGATTTTTTAAGTTTAAGAATGGACTTGACATAAATTAACACACCTGTTTTCTCACCGGACAACTTATCGCCATGGTGCATCGATAATAAGCTCGAGGGCACGGGTTTCCTTTCGCCATTTTCTGTCCATATTTTCTCCATTGACACCCATCATTGATCTGAGACAAGAATGAAGTTCTGCATCAAATAAAATCCAAAAAAATAAATTTCAATTCTTCTAAACAAAATGTGAAATAACCTACCATGTTAGCTTCCGATCGCACTCGAACAGAAACCCTAACTTTCCTCATGGTTGCCTCAGCTTGTTCAACACTAGTTTGAGGACTATTATTAGCAGCTAAAACTTGTTTCGAAGGACTATCATTTCGATCATTTCCCGGATCAAATTCATCCTTCTCATGATCAATCACGAGTTCTTCATCCTTGAAACCTTCATCAATGTTGTTCGCAAGCGATTTCGACTGGTCTTGACTTCTTGGTTCATCAACAGCATCAAAATCATTACTAGCCAATCCAAGATCAATAAATTGTCTTGGAACCAAAACACAGCCATTCTCATTTGGTTTCTCTTCTTCTAACTCTTCTTCGTTACAATCCTCTACCTTCCTCTTCCCCTTTTGCATCAAACTCATGAGATGCATATTCAGCGTGTTGTAATTCATCGTAGCCTCATCAAACATGCTCTTCAACTGTTGATTCTCCAACACCTTTTTCTCAAGCTCAGCTTGAAGATTAACCAGCTGAAAAGGATTAAGAAAATAATTAAATTTCATCAAACACACTGAATTTGTTGTTACATATAATTAATTTTTTCTACCTCAAGGTTAGCTCTTGTGTCTTCTGAACTAGTTGGTATGTCAGCTTCTACCACTGATTCATCACTGCTTCTGTTTGTGGTAAGAAGATTCAAACTTGTCTATTGAAACATCACATTTTAATAAGCACATGACCAATATCATAAATATATAGAGGCATATTCATATCACTATTAGAAAAAAACTAAATTAGTGACAAAATAATTAAAGACTAAAATTCAAAATCAGTCTCTCTTACTAAATTTAGTTACGAAGAAACTAATGACAACTTTTTTCTTTGCTAATTTTCAAGAAATATTGCTTTGCATCTCTATGTAAAAACAACATTAAAACAGTATTAGAAAATGCTCATACCTTAATTCACATCTCAACGACCCGCGACAACGGTGACCGGTTATTTAAAACATTGATAGTGATATATATATATATATATATATATATATATATATATATATATATATATATATATATATATATATATATATATATATATATATATATATATATATATATATATATATATATATATATATATATATATATATATATATATATATATATATATATATATATATGGAATATTGAAGAGAAATAAACTCAAATAATAGTTTCTACATAGTTAAATGCAATTCTAAATAATAGTGAGATAATAATGGAGATAATAATGGAATAGGAATAGATTGTGGTTTCATTATATAAAAAATATGAAGGTTAGGGTTTAACAGTGAGATAATAATGGAGATAATAATGGAATAGGAATAGATTGTGGTTTCATTAAAAAATACGAAGGTTAGGGTTTGGAAGCAACAATAAAAAACCATGGTTTTATATGCAATGAGATAATAATGGAATAGGGTGACTCACATTTACTTTCATCTCAAAGGGAGAAGAAGGGGTGTAATGATCATGTATATAAGGATTGGGAGGTGTAGAAGTAGAGACATGGTTGGTGTTGTTGTTATTTTGAGAGAAGAAATCCAGTTCACGAATGATGGGTCTGTTTTGACGATCAGAGTCAAGGTTAACTTGAAAAGGGATTGCTTTGGATGGAGACGTGTTCTTGTTATTGTTGGGATCCATTTTTTGACAAAGGTTTTTGTTGATGTGTTGAGGAAAAGAGTTGAGAATCTTATTTTATAAGAGAAGAAGATGAAAAATGGATCTGAATCAATGAAGAGTCCAACTCTCCTATGGCCATATATATTTCAATGAAACAAAGAGGGTGTGAAGAGAGAGAGTCTGAACTCTCAATGAAACAAAGAGGGTGTGAAGAGAGAGAGAGAGTCAATGGTGCAACTGAACTAGGCAATAAAATAGGAAAATTGGGTCTTCAAAACAATTCCAAATGACAACTAAAGTATTCTTTAGGTTTTGAGTTGAATATTGTTACTATAATTTGCCTTTTTTGTTTTAATCATAAAAACTTTACACGAATAGAGTCTTCTCCTTGACTAAAGACGGTTATGTTTATTTCAAATTATGAAATAATATTATTTAAAATAATTATTATTACTTCGAATATTATTTCTATTTACGGGTTAAGAAAAAAAAACTAAATTTCTCAAAAATATTTATAATATTTACTTAATTTAAATATTATAAAAAATAAATAAATGTGAGTAGTATTGGAGAGTTGTGTTGGGTGAACATATGGACACAAAGAGGTCTAGAAAGAGGTTGAATAGACTATTTTTCTTTTAGACAATTTTAAAAGTATTTTAGGTCTCAAATACGAAATCAAAGATTTTATGAAGCGCGAAAAAAAATATAAAAACAAAAGAGCTTGGAAGCATATTAATGAATTCAACCAAGTGAAATAATACATGATGTTACTAATTGTTCGATTGCTTCTAATGCAAGTCAATCACAAGACAACTAAAGTCTCTATGAAAAAAGTGACTTAAAAACTCTTCACATAGATAATACATTCATGAAATAATTCTCTTCATGATAATTCAATAAGATTGATACACCACAGACTTAAGCTTATACATAAACTCTCTATAAGCAAAGTTTATCTTATGTGGTATACAATCAATGCAATTATGCAATAGCGATATTAATGAATGCTATTTAAAAAAAGACTTAAGAGAAGAAAAAAAGATACATAGAGATATATAGTGGTTTGGCGTTTGCGCTCGCTTTGCTTACTCCACTTTTCAATGGTGTTAATTAACCACTAGAACACAATCACGAACTTTCACTACTTTGATAAGTTTGATACAAGTATTTTGGTTACAACGAACTATCACATGATGATTCCTTCTGTTGATGCAAACACTCAAACTGCTAACCAAAACAAGATCTCTAAAAGATTTTGATCCAATAACCTTGCTATCCACAATAACCTGCTCCAAGTATTCGTATATGGCAATCCACCTGATCCCGACGATGTATTGTCCGAGCAATTGTCATTAACTAAGCGTTTATCGGATAACTCTCAACTTTGTTTGCGAGCAATATTTCTCCAATGTCACCAAAGAAAGACAACTTCCGACTCTGTCTTACGGACCATTGATACTTGATCTCGTCAAATTCTTCCTTGGAGTATATTAAAAACTTTCTTTATGACCGATAACAATGAAGACGAAATTGGATTCAAAAAATGATACATGTACTTGTTACAAACAGTAACTTTAGACAAAAACATTAGACACCATAATGTAACATTAGACAAAAACATTAGATACCATGATGATACATGCATTTGCCTGTGTGAGTTTTATTCACATGTTTCACACACTTGTTACTTTTACCAAAGAAACAGCTATTTAAATTTAAGATGGAAAAATTGGATTTTGTAAAGTCATGATTCTAGTTAAGAGAAAATTATGATTCAAACCACAAGAAAGCATGATTCAAATTAATGAGAGAAGATCCCAAATATGACTTCAACAAGACACATGATTTGACTCATGGATAACACATGATTTGAGTCACAAGAGTCTGTGATTCAAATCAATTTGTTTTATGATTCGATTCAAGCAGTCCAGAGAAAAATCCCATTTTCATAAGTTTATGATTCCAATCATATATATAACTTGATTCGAGTCAAACACAATCAACATCTTGATTTTAAGAGATCTAACTTGTGATTCAAGTCAAGTTTGATTAATCGACAAAAGAGCAACTTTCTAGGCTAAAAATAAACATTACCGAGGAATCAAACTCTCTAAATATATTAAATACTGAGGGGTCTAATTGTACATTTGCTATATAACTGAAGCGATTACAATAGAACTCGAATGTTTATAAAATACAAGCATGCAAATATTAAATGATGAACAAATTACAAATACACAATCAAACTAAAACAACTATACACAAATTAGCAAAAACATCAAAACAAATAAACAATATCATACAATAATGTGACTGCACTTTCAAGTTTTAGTTAATTGAACTTTATTTCCATGCGAATGTTGGATTCACACCCTTTAAACCTTGAAATAAAAATAGAAGAACGATGTATAAATAAAATTCTTGAAAATAAAAATTATATTGGAATAATTTTTTAACGCTTGAATCAAACATGTGAATATTGTATTCCCATAGCCATATTTCCAGTATTATTGTTTTCAACCTTGAAACAAATAGTGTCTTTGAAAGATTTAATAGGAAATATTAAATTTTTTAAATAATCAAGTTTAACTATCTAGTTTTAAAATTTGAAAATTCTTGTTAAATTTAGGGGGGAATTTTTATAAATTTTGAATTAAATTTAAATTTTTAAAATAAAGACTAGTAGTAATTTTTAAAAATTCATAAGGATCAATTTGTAATTTTCAAAAATTCTTAGGAACAGTATGGAATTTAAAAATAAAAATTATAGGTGTTTGGGAGTAGGGGAGTACAAAAAGTGTCAATGAGATAAGCCTTTAGGATTCAAGTGATTTTGACACCATAAATCCACAAAAAAAAATCTTAAGACAATGGGGTATGAGTCACAATCTTTTATACTCAACATTTCTTTCATTTCTATTCTATGTGAGACTTAACCACTCATGCTTAAATCCCAATAATCTCTCCACAAATGTGAGTCACATACATCACTAATTTTGATTAGAGTTGTCAAATGAGTAAGTTTGTCATAGTCCGCTTTGTCCCTGTGGGCCAATATATATAAATGGGCTAAAGTGGATCCACTACAAGAAATATTGCAGTTTCCCAAGTGATATTCACGTCACTAACATAAAAACCACTTCACTAACAGAATTTGCGACGTGGATAAAACACGCCGGTAATGCAATGGTGAGAACTTTTTCCCACGTGGTAAACACGTCACAAAGTTGTGACATAGTAACCACGTCGCAAACAACAAAGTAAAGAGGAAATGTTCCCACGTGAAAACCAAGTCACTAATTAGTGACGTGAAAATCATGTGGGAACATTACTTTACCAACTTTGTCTGCACGTTTCTCTGACACAAGTATACTTTATTACCCATGTGATATCCACGTCACAAAGTTGTGACCTTGTTTTCACGTGGGAAACCACATTGAATTAATATTCTTCCCATTTGATTCTCACGCCACTAATTAGTGACATGGGATTCACTTCACTATTAAATTTAATTATATAAAAAAATAAATAATATTAACTGAAAGCTACTATAAATTTAAAATAAAAATTAAATATTAAATATAAATTTAAAATTAAAATAATTTTTAATTAAAATAATATACATTTAAAATATATAAATATTTAGTTACATGAAATTCACGTCACAAATACAAATAATAATAATAAAAGTTGTGACATAATATTCACGTCACAAATAAAAATACTAATAAAAAAAATTATTCTTCGCCACTAAATAATTCATCTTCGTTTTGGTCATCATCTCCGGGAGAATAATTCGATCTCGAGGCAAAATATTTTCGCATTTGTGCCTCCATGTCTGATTGTCGCTTCCTCATTTCCTCTATTTCAGCATTTTGTCTATTTCTCATATCATCCATTTCGGTCTTTAGGGCCGCCTCACGTGTCTCCGCCTCTCGTCTCGCCTCAGCTAGAGCTAATTGTCTCACTGTTGCCAACATTTCTGGTGTCAATTCTGCCGGACGCGATCCTCCTTCCCCATCATCGAGTCTTTGAAATAAAGTTCGGTCCCCTTTTCTATAATCACCAGCCAAAGACCCCAGACCGAAAAAACATCCATTAACTCTCTTCCCGCCTACTGTTAAATTCCAAATATAAAGATCAACGCGCGGATCAAGCGGTGCATCCCAATCGGCGTATATTGAGAATTTTCAGTTAGAAATTGGGCAAGCAATGTCTGGTACAACTCCTACACACACATTAAAAAAAATTAAATTAAATATAATTTAAACAATTTAATTATATAATAATTATGAAATTAAAGAATTCAACTAAAATAAACAAGTCACCAAGGTTGATTTGGAACGACCGTCAACAAAGTCGTCCGATTTTTTGGTTCGAGTCTTCACAAATAGCTCATTAATTCGTGGCTCCCTCCCCAAGTCCTTTTTCTAATTAAAATAATGAAGCTTAATTAAATATATATAATAATACAAAAAAAAAACTTTAAAAAATAGTTATAATTACCATTCGTCGACGATGTTCGGCGATACTGATACTTCCAACTGTATTAAGACAGCCACCTGCTTCAGATGCCCTCATCTTTTTAGCATGTTCCAGATAATATATTATACTAATATATATTTAAAGTAATATATATTCACTAAAATAAAATCTATTTTATATTATACTAAAATAATAAATTCACTAAAATAATATTTTTCTATAATTTATTTTTCTAATAAAATCTGTTTTTCTATATTCACTAAAATATTTTTTATTTTACTAAAATAATAAAGTAATATGTATTCACTAATATTTTTTATAATAAAATCTGTTTTATATTATACCAAATATTTTTCTGTTTTTCTGTTTTTCTAAAATAAATATTTTTCTAAAATTCAGTTTTTCTAAAATAAATCTTTTTCTATAATTTAATATCATTGGCAAATTATATTCACTAAATACCTATAACTTATAATCTTGAAGAAAAAATTTAAAATCTGTTTTATAATAAAATCTGTTTTTCTATATTCACTAAAATATTTTTTATATTCACTAAAATAAAATCTGTTTTATATTATACTAAAATAATAAATTCACTAAAATAATATTTTTCTATAATTTATTTTTCTAATAAAATCTGTTTTATAATAAAATCTGTTTTTCTATATTCACTAAAATATTTTTTATTTTACTAAAATAATAAAGTAATATATATTCACTAATATTTTTATAATAAAATCAACAACAACACAATACAATATCTCAAATTTAAAATCTCAAATTTACTAAAGTCTCAAAATTTCCAACAACAACAACATTACTTCAAAGCTACTAAAATCACAAATTTTCTAACCTAAATCTCAATGCTAGCTTTCAACAATAACAACATAATACACAATAAATATAAAAAATTAAAATGCATAAATACCTCTTTCAAAGCTTCCAAATAAAACTTCTTATAAATCAATTAATATTCTTAGATCTGAAAAAAAAAATCAGTTAATAATAAGAAAAATATAAAATAAACTATAAAGGAAAATAGTTACAAGCATTCACCTTAAATTTTGAAGAAAAAATTAACTGAAGTATGAAGTAAGGAGCTTGAGGGAGTTGTAGCAAGGAGGTGAACGAAGGGGAAGAAGAAAGAAAACTTCCGGAAATTATCTGATACGTTGTGTGCAAAAGAAATTCTGCAAATTTTTATATATAACAAGTCTTCCGACGTGGCCAGCATTTGGGAAATTTGCGACGTGATAAATGCTTCGCAACTTGCCACGTGGCATCTACTTCGCAAGCTTGCGACGTGATATCCAGGTCGGTACAGCCCATATATTAAATTGTTAACGTTATGCCATTAATGCCAATTTTGCTTTTCAATTTTTGCGACGTGGGAAGCACTTCGTAACCTTGCGACGTGGAAGCAAGGTCGGAACATTCCCCCTATATTAAATTATTATCGTTGCTCCACTAAATGCCAACTCAACCGTATTAATGTAAGTGGGTTGCGAAGTGTTATCCATGTGGGTATTTTGTGACAGGATAATCACGTGGCAACAGAAATCTATTTTTTGAATTTTAGGTTCCCATGTGAAATACACGTCACAACAGAATTTGTCAAAAATTCAAAATTCCCCCTCTCTTAAAAATCCAAAATTTCGTTCCAGATTTTAGAGGTAAAAATTTTATTAATAAAAAATGTTTGTGACGTGATAATCACTTGGCAACGCAATTTGTTTCCCAAGTGTTTACCACATCACTAATTCACTAGGGAAAAACAATGTTTTCTTGTAGTGATCGGCCTGATTATTTAATGGGCTAACAAAAATAAGCTCGACACATTTTCTAATGGGTCATGTGGCTCGATGGGTCAGCCCAACCCAAATTTCAATTCTATAGTTTTAGTTTTATAAAAAGAGATATAATGGACAAAAGATACATAACATAAGTAGAGCATAACCATAAACATAGTTAGGTTGTTTAAAATATTCATTAAGAGCATCTTTAATGCAGGTTTTTAATAGTTAAATTTTTTATGGTTAACTATGATTATAAAGAATTTGCATTGGAATGACTATGACATGACATTTAATTCACTAACATTTAGTTTCCGACAATTGTAATATAATTTGGGCCCACAAAAAATTTGCAATAAAAAATTTGCAATGAATATTTTATGTATTTTATTTAAAATAATTAAATTAATTGTAACTTTAATTAATAAATAATTACAATAAAAAAATATAAAATATAGGGTCAAATTTTAATTTTTTATACGCAATTATCATTAAAGTAAAAACAAATCAAATCAACTATAAATTTTTTAAATCCTACTAATCACGCTCTAAGTCAACATTTATAGTGGACAGATCCACTTAAGTGGCATTGGGAACTCAATCCCATAGAACAACCAATTTCTTTTTTAATAATTAGTATTAATTATTTTTTTCAGCCCCATATAATAACTATCTCATTAACTTATATTTATCCACTCACTACAACTTTAATCCGTTAATTTCTTTTTTAATTAATACAATTTATTTATTTTTATAATTTATTTTGACTTTTCAAATTCAATTACAATCTCCCACTCACTCTCACAACTTTTCCTGAAAAACCTCTTTTCTCTTTTAATATAATTCTTTTTTTGTTTCTTCTTTCTACCATTATTTCCTTGCAAGAGTTCAAGTTCAACATCAATTTAATTTAGCAACTTTATCTACTACCACACTATGATTTTAGTCATTTCCAAGTAACATTTAGAGGTATGTCTTTTCTTAATCAATTTTATTTTTATCTTTAATTTCTCTTTAATATTGTAAAATTATATAAAAAAAATTATTTGGTGTTTCTTAAAAGAACCTTGTCATCCATGAATATTTAAATTAAGATTAATGTTTTTATTCATGTTTTTTTTATATAAATTTCTATACTATTTTTAGTTTGCTAGAAATGGAGAAATATTTTAAAAGGAGATTTACATCAGAGTCTCAAGAAGTTGAAAGTAGAAAGTTATCAACACCTTTAAGGTCAATTATGGATGGGGAAAACAGATTTTTAGAAGTTGCTTTAAAAAATCTTCCAGCTGATCCAGGAGAGAGGAAACAAATTTCATGTTATCATTCAAATGACCGAGACTAACATTCGTAGATCTTACTTGCAAAGAAGGACCTTGTCAATCAACGAGAGCATGATTTTCCAAAAAGAGAAATTGGACCTCTTTTTCGTAAGTTTAACCCTGATTGGTGTTGCTTTACAAAAAAAAACTCTAATTGGTGTATAGAATTTGGTAATTGGTTAGAATATATTGTGTCAAAAGATGTTGTATTTTGTTTATGTTGTTATCTCATGAGATCAGATATTGAATAACAAAAAAGGGGTGATGCTTTTTCAATTGACGGTTTTTTACATTGGAAGAAAAAGGAAAGATTGGATATACATTTTGGAAACTTTAACAATGCTCACAATCAAGCTTGGAAAATTTTTGAGGCCTTAATGAATCAAATACAACATATTGAAGTTGCTATCAGTAAACAGTCAGACTTGATGAAATGAGAATATAGGATTCGTTTGACTTCAACAATGGATTGTATTTGATACCTATTGAAGCAAGGATTGGCCTTTCACATACATGATGAGTCGGTTAATTAAACAAATCAAGGTAATTTTCTTGAGCTTATATATTTAGTTTCCAAACATGATAAAGTGTTTGATATGATTATAAATTTTTTTTGCGTAAATCTAAAATTAGCGTCATCTTCTATTCAAAAGGATATTGTGACAACTCCAGCTTATGAGACCACAAAAATTATTGTTGATGATGTTAGAGATGATTTCTTTGCCATTGTAATTGATGAATCTTGAGATACATCAACTAAGGAACAAATGTATGTTTTTTTTGTTTTAGGTAAACAAAAAAGGAAGTGTCATTGAACATTTCTTGGTCTTGTTCATGTTGCAAATACAAGTGTTGTGTCTTTAAAATTAGCATTGGAGTCATTGTTTGCAACACATAATTTAAGTTTGGTTAAGAGTGAGTGAACAAGGTTATGATGAAACTAGTAATATGCAAGATGAATTTAATGGACTAAAAATTTTGTTAAACAATTCCATGCGAAAGTCGAATCAGTGGCCACTTCCGACACCGGTTCGATCACATAGAACCTCTTCTTGAACATCCGGATGGATTCGGGAGAAAGTTTTGAACAGCCTCCTCCATTGCTTCAAGGAAAACCAGCCAAACCTCTTCCCCGACACCTGTCGTTGAAGGTGGAAAATAGTGAAGAAAATAGGGATGATGGCCCTCGATTTGCAGATGCTCACATACCAGCTCATATGCCCGCATGAAGGCAAGATAATTCGGGTGCAGCTGAGAAGGCGCCAGATCGAGATGGACGAAGACAGCACGCTGAAAATCAGTAAAAGGCAAATTTAATCCTATCTCCTTGAAGACGTATTCATACATAGGGAAGCGCTCCCTGTATGCCGAGCAAATGCGGTCTTCTCTAGAAGAAAAGTGCACCTTCTATTCTCCCTCCGGTCCCACCATCGTGAAGGCGTCCTCGGTATAAGAAGCGAAGATAGACGCGTGCTCCATGGATTCGGCCACGGTCTACTCGTCCACTAGCGACAACGCTGTTGACGTCCCCACGACCTCGGGCAACAAGGAACTGTCATCTGTTTCTGTATCTTCCGAGGAGATGTCCTCGGACGAACAAATCTCTGAGATGCACTTCTTCTTCTCCCCTACACGACATCTCTTTTACCTGAAAAGCAGAGGAAAACAGTGAATTCGATGGCTAAATTAAATCCACCCTTCCACTGCTAGTCAAGTGAAAGGGCGCGCAAAGGGTCGAAGAAGAGCATCCTCGACCTAAGCCCTGCTCAAATGGCGCAGCTAAACAAACGGGGAAGGTGCCCGATAATTCTACCTAGCACACCTAGGGATAGCCTATGGTCACAAAACCCAGTGGCCTCACAGGGAAATCACCAGAAGTCATGGTAGCCTAACAGCGACGCAACTTCGTCTCCCCTACCACGAATCATATGAACCTAAGGGTTGTTAACTTACCCTTCATAAAAGAGCCAACTACGTCGCCGGTGGCAGACAGATGGCCGCACCACCGTCTACCAACAACAACCACCACTAAACACGCCCTAACTAAATTGTTTCAATCTTAACCACATGCGATCTAAAGCATCAAAACAAGGAAAAATAAAGAACAAATGGAGGATTCGTGCACTTACGTGGTCGAGGAAGAGGAACTTGAAGGAATGCGGTTCTGGTCGGGCGGCGTATGGTGGTCGGCGCAAAATTGACGGCAGCAGATGACGGTTGCAGAAGACGGGCACAATAGGAGAAGGAAGTAAAAGTTCTGAATGAACGGACTCCCTCACTATTTATAGGCAAACTCCAGGCACGTGCACGAGCACGCACGCGTAAGGCGTCATCATGACCCTAGCCTAGCCATCATCATGCATTTAATGCAGCGCATGACTCGAGGCACACGTGGCATCCCCACTCTTTAGATCCCATTAACCGTTGGGCTCCCCGAATCTCAAGATCCCTGACACCAACATCTGCGGACAAGGGTTCCTCCGAGCACGATGAAACGCATGACGACTCTGCCCGGGAAGTAGGCTACCCTTAAGTCATCACTACCATGCTCGGTAGCAACGACTTGGGGAGCTACTGTTCCGGACTGGCCCAATGGCTAGGCATGGCCCAATCCACTTCTGCGCCTAGAATGACCCAATTGCCCAAGTCCAACCTCGTTGGGGGAAAGTTTACCTTTCTGCCCCTCCAACAAGGGAGACTGACCTATTTACCCTTGGTCACAACGCTCCTCCCCGTCAGTCTCTGCCCGTCACGCACGGTTCCATCATCCAGAAACACCCAAGACGCTTGTGGCCACAATTGTACCCCTGCCCGTCACAACGGCTAGTTATGGGCACGTCTTCCCGTCCCAACGTCTATTTCTGGCAGTTACCTATTCTTCGTGAAACGCTTATCTCGCCCCGAAAATAAGGACCAATGGTCAAGTGCTGAGAGCATTATAAAAACCCTCTCACTTGAGAGGGTCAAGTACCCAATTTCTCACCTTAAAACACACATATTATGTACTTGTTCGCTCTCTTGCTCGTTTTCTTACTTTACCATCGGAGTGCCTTGCAGGTACACCCCTTCCTCCTCTTTCACACCCAGCATCACAGACATTCGTCTTTGCCCCATCTCATATTCTGATTGTTCGGTAAGATCAATAACTTAACAATATATATATATATATATATATATATATATATATATATATATATATATATATATATATATATATATATATATATATATATATATATATATATATATATATATATAAAAGATGTTGGACAAATTCTTTATGAATTGGAAAGAAAGATCACTAAAAATATTTAAGAAATTTATTATAAAAAAAATATGTTTTCATTCATAATCTTCACTCTCACAAAAAAAAAAAATATATATATATATATATATATATATATATATATATATATATATATATATATATATATATATATATATATATATATATATATATATATATATATATATATATATATATATATATATATATATATATATATATATATATATATATATATATATATATATATATATATATATATAGTGGATAGTAAAATAAAAGTCTAATGAAACTTAAGAATACTTGAATGAGATGGTAAGAGATCTTTTACAACTTAGTCAATCATTTTTGGTTCGATCGTGGTTCTAAATATGCAACAATGTTAAATTTTCTTTAGATAAAGCTTTGGCACCCATTACAGACATATCTGACTCGAGGGAGTATCCTCTACAGTTGTGTGCAGAGGATACTCAGGTTTTAAAAAAACCAATGACTAAAAGACTAACCGAATAATATCTAAGATAAGCGTAATTCAAAAGGGGAGGGAAGGAGTTTTATTAATAATTTACAATTTTATCCTTATGATCTTATATAAGTTATATGATATTAAAATGTGAAAAATTCATGCGTATTTTTGTTGGTAATAAATTTTCTAACATTGAGTGATTAAAAAAGTATTTATTTGTTTCATAAAGTTAAAAAATTGAGTATAATTGATTCGACTTATAACTTTCTAACATAAATTAAACTATATGTCAACAACATCGTTTAAATTGTGATAAATCATATAACAAAACAAATATATAAATAACTTATTATTAAATATTAATGGTTCAAAATATTTAATAAAATGAATAAACAAACATAAATAAAATGAACGGTTTACAATTTGATATAAAAGAAAATATGATAGAATACATTACAAAATCAAAAGAAAAAAATGAATATAACTAAACATAATTTTTTTTTAAAAAAGACAATGATTATGATTTATATTAAGTATAGAAATTATAAAATAATTTGAAGATGGAGAACAATTATAATAAGTTGATGGAAACAATCGAAAAAAAACAATAACACGAAAGAAAACAAATAATTTTGAAATACTGAAATTAAACTGAGGATATTTTAATAAATATAATAATTTGTAAATATTAAAACTCATATTCCCTCTCCTTCCCTACAAATCCCCTCAATTCGGAGGAAACCAAAAAATGTGTTTTGGAGGGATTTTGCTCCCCTCCCCTCCCCTCCTAAGATTTGAACCAAATATATTTAATTAAAAATTTCTTCTCCCCTCCATCTACCACACACTCTTAAGAACTGGATATTGAATTATTGGTCCAACAAAATGCCTCGGCTCAGAATTTTATATTCACAATTTTAATTATTTAATATTTAAAAAAACTTATTAATAATTATGAATTTAAATAAAATAATAATTACATTAAAATTATTTATTATTAGTTAATTTTTTAAAAAATAATAAATAATAAATTATCCTAATTATCACGGTCACGTCTATAAAATTGAAGTGAACCAATAAAATTATAAATGATGCAAAAATTGAGAGAAAGAAAAACTGATTTTTAAAATAGAAATTAAAAATTAAAAAAACATTAAATTAAAATAAGCAAAAATAGATTTAAACCTTTAATTATTTTAAATTGTCTATGAATTAATTTTATACTCGCCCAGTTTACATTCATTCATAAAAGTTGGACTCTTGAATAAATCTCAAGAATTCTGCTTTTTCACTTGTGCCACCATTAATTTTCCTTCCTTTGCTATGATCCAACCAAACTTATTTTCAATCTCATTCGTACAATTACCAACGGTACCGTCTCCCTTTAGTGATAATTGAAGCAATGTTTTAAGTATCATGTCTAAATTTCATCATTGACACATACTCAGTGTACAAAGGCTCCAATGTTTTTAACCACTTCACTTCTAATAATTAGGGAGAAAACAACATCAAAAATTGATTGAAAATGATGTCAAAGATGAATCCACTTAGCCAACTTGTTAGCATTGTTCCTGAGTTCAGTAGCCAAAACAACACCTCATTGTGTCTCCAACTTCTTCCTCCATTCAACACCAGAATACTTTGGATCAAACTCATTCAATGCATTCAAACTAAAGAAAAACCTCTAGTTGTTGACATCAATAATACTATGCACCTCACACTTAGCAATAAGATACATTTATTTTTAATTTAATTATTTAAAATTGTCTAAAAAATAATTTCATACTCTATCATGTGAGAAGAGAAAAGTTTGACAAAAAAAACATTTTAGGGCTTTAGATAATTTAAGAGAACAAACAATATTTTTTTTCATTAGCTCAATGCATTTGAGCCTCTTTATATTTCCTATTAGTTTAGGTGGCCTCAAGTCTTCTATCTTTTATATTCAACTTTTATAATTTTGGTGAAAGAGAGCTCCAAAATTTTAAGAATTCAAATTGCAAAAGGGTGAAAGTTGAGGCAATAGTGTTGTTTGATCAAACAACTCTAGAGGAGGCAATCTAAGAGAGAGAGAGGAGGAGTTATGATGGTTTACCAGAGCAATGTGCAGTACTATAATTGTTTAAAATTTTGTCATTTTGCAAGAGAGTGCAATACCAACAAAAAAGAGCCTCAAGAAGATGAAGGTAGAGTTGCAAGACAAGAGTTTGATGATCAGAACACACTCTTGATCATGATCATAGAAGGAGAATGTAGCAACAATAGGTTGCAAAATAACAACAACACTAGTTCGATAAACACTACAAAATTAAAGAGTAATCGGTTACAGCTTTATGCCAACCAGTTGCATATTAAAGAATACTTCATTGTGACTTTGAAAGAAGTAGTGAAGTGCAATGATAAATGGTATTTGAATTCTGGATGTTCAACGCATATAACAGGGAGGAAAGATTTGAAGGTTTAAGAAACACAAGAAAAGAGGGTTTGAATTGGGTTTCAAGTATGATAGATTTTCGCGACCTAAAACAAGAGCTTAAAACACTGAAAATAATGATAAAGTACTCAAGGATTTTTATCTTGATCCACCATTAACTAGACTACCTCCAGTCCACTCGTCAGAGTGATTTTGCCTTAGAAAAGGACTTAATCCACTAATTAAACTAATTACAAATGCAATGGCAATCTGTCATTGATTTCATAAGAATTCTGACTCAACTGGTCCCCTAAAAAAATTTGAGGGTTACTGACTCCTTAAGACCCTGACCAACTTGGTTGCTTAAGAAGATTTAATCCTCAATGACTACCTATCAATTGCTTCACAAAAGCCTGACCAACTTGGTCGCTTGATGATTACAATTAGAGTTACAATAACAATTTTTGTGTTTACATAGTTTGTTTCTTGATAAACAGTTTACACACAATGTAATTCAGTTGATACACTTGAGAGTATTTGAAATTAAACTCAGTGTTACTACAATTTTTCTTTCTTGATGATTATTTTAATAGATCTTTTTCATCATGGGGTTTTATCTTGGAAGCCTTTTTTTTTAGTAATCATCCATCATCACCCCTTATATAATGTAAATCCTTTGACCTTTTTATATATGAAGAATAGATCCGTTGGAGGATAGGATTGGAGATTTATTTGAGGTACACTTTTGTTGTATAGTAGGTAGGTACAACAATAAATCTTGGGTAGATAGAAAATCTTTTTCTATTTGTTTGAAGTGGTACTTATTAATTTGACGTTTGATTAGCACAATGCATAGTAACTCTTCACCCGTTAAAATACTCTATAACAAATTCTTGGCATACGAGTGATAAAACAAATGTTTAGAGTTCAGAACCTATTAGAGTCTGATGACTATATGAGGTTAAGATGACTTTGAGTGTATCAAAGGTGCCTTCTTCAAAAGAGTTTACAGCTCACAATCAGAGTAGACAAAATCTTCAGGACTTCTACAAGCATAGCATTGATTCAGATTTTGATGACGTCTAGACTTTAGAGTCTCTTATATCAGAGTCACTTCGGATTAACATACTTTAGCATTTCAGATTGTTCAGAGCTATTTCTCTGAACGTGTGATTAGTGTATAAAATTGTTCTTCTACCTTTTGTTATCATCAAAAGTTAAAGGTATGTAGATGTAGAACCAAACTTGTTCTCATAATCTCCCCATTTTTGATGATGACAAACAGTTTTATTTTGATGAACACATTTATTCAAAAAGCAATCATCTAAATTTGAGAGTTAGGTTTGTAAGCCCCCCCCCCCCCCCCCCCCCCTCTTGAGTTTTAGACTTAAAAAAAATTCTTAGCTTGATTATTCAGAGTGAGGTTTTCAAGCTCCCATTGAAAATCATCTAAAGTTTAAAGTTAGGTTTGTAAGCTCCCCCTGAATATTAGACTAACAAGATTTTCTTGGCTTAAAAATTCTTAGGTTTAAATTTCATAGTTAGGCTTGCAAGCTCCCTCTGAATTTAAGACTTATAATCAAATATAAATCTTAAAAAATAGTTCAATAAGATAAGATATTTTAACAAGCACAACATGATTCAGATATATAATAAATCATTTAATGATATTCATTCAAGGATAACATAAACAAAATAAATCAGAAAGAAATTTCATTCCTTGATATAACACTAGAATTACAAGAAATTTCATCCAGATTCATGGATGTTTGGGATTGATCATTGGATTAAAAAAATCAAAATCATATCCATATTTCTCCCCTTTTATCATCAATTAAAAAATATTGGTGGCAAGAATGAAAAATGTGGGAGGGTGAGAAAAATAAAGAAGATACATGGAAAAAGGAAAAAGGAAATGGGAAACTAGAAAATACTTGTAAAAACGAAAAAAGATAAAAAGGACGACATCGACAACTCATAGGAGGGGAATTGGACTGCACATGAACATCAACATGTGCTCCATACAAACGTCTAAAATAGGGAGCTTTCCTCCCATTATGACTCTGAATCGAGCGAGTAACTTGCATCGCACTGATTGACTCTGACAACTACTATTACTAGACGCCTTAGCCATCTAGACTTTTCACTTTGGGATTTTGACTTTGAAATTTTTTTTATCTATCTTCTTCTCACAACACTCTCAACCAGAGAAGCTTGCCATAAATACATAACACGTTTTTCTAGTGTTGAGAGACATTGGACAAAAGGTTTAAGATTTGAAGAAAGAGAGGGATGAAGGGTTTGAAGATAAAACGTTGATAGGAAAGAAAGATTTTTGAAGAAATATGAGAGAAGAGTGGTGTTTAATAGAGTGAAAAGAGATTAAATACGGAAGATTGAAAGAATAAAAAAAAATTATGACAGAGTCAACTGAAAAGTTATCTTGGGAACCCAAGAAATAACTTATATAATGCTACACGCTTTTTCGGGAGACGAAAAGACAAGACAACTTTGGAAAGAGGAAAGATTAATGACATATGAAGCATTAAAATATGATTTTCTTTTACCCAATAAAGATTTCTCCCAACGATTACCCAAGAAATTTGGCATTTTTAAAATACCAAGACAAACAAAATAAATAAAAAATGCTTAAAAAAACATTGATATGGATCAGAGTCCAGAAGACAGAAAAACCCAAAGGGATTCTAACTTGGACCTTCTGAGTCAGAAAGTCGTCTAATTATCAGAGGGCTAACTGATTCAGAGTTAAAAATATGCAAAGTCTCAGAGTCTCACTTTTAATCCATCATAGTTTGCACATATTGATATTTTAATCATGACAAATTTCCATTTTCAAATTTCTCATAATAAAACCAAATATGTCATCAGCAAGGGGTTTTGTAAAAATATCAGTCAATTAATGGTTTGTATCAATAAATTTTAAGATTAGAATTCCCTTTTAAATATAGTCTCTGATAAAATGATGTTTGATCTCAATATAGTTAGCTCTAGAAAGTAAAATGGGATTCTTAGACACAAAAAAAAAATCAAACGTATTAACACGAAATATGGGAATGTAACTCTCATTTGCTAATAATTTTCTTGCTGACTTTTCATTCAGAGGATCTAACTGTTACATCCAGAGGCTGCAATGTATTCAACTTTTGTTGTTTATAATGTGATAGTTGATTGTCTCTTGTTGAACCATTAGATTACATTTTCACCCAAAAACCGATAGCTTGCTCTAGTGCTTTTTCTTTCAAGTCTATTTCCAGCATAACCAGCATCACAATAACCTACTAACTTGTCATTTATTAGTTCCTTATAAAACAAATCAAGGTTAATAGTACCTCTCTGATATCTAAAGATTCTCTTAACAACAGTTAAATGAGATTCTCTAGGATCTGATAGAATTTAGCACGTAAGCATACACTGAATAAAATAGCAGGCCTAGAAGTAGTTAAGTAAAGGAGAGAACTAATCATACTTATGTATACCTTTTGTTTTACCTTTTTTCTTTCCTCATCTTTTCCAAGATTGCAAGTGGGATGCATTGGAGTTTTAGCAATTTTACATTCATACATATCAAACTTCTTCAGAAGTTCTTTTGTATATTTGATCTGGTGAATGTGTGATCCTTCTAAGCCTTGACTAATTTATATTTCCAGAAAGAATTTTAATTCTCTCATCATGCCCATTTCATATTCTACTTGCATAGACTTGGAAAATTCTTAGCAGAGAGAAGCATTAGTAGAACCAAAAATGATATCATCATCATTGATTTGAACTATTGAAAGATCATTTTTGAATGTTTACATAACAAAGTTGTATCCACTTTTTCTCTTGATAAATCATTTTCCAAAAGAAAATTGCTAAGTTTTTCATACCAAGCTCTGGGAGCTTGTTTCAGACCATACAAAAATTTGTTAAGTTTATAAATAAAATCATGAATTTTATGATTTTCAAAACCATGAGGTTGATGGACATAAATTTATTCAATCATGTAACCATTCAGAAATTTTCTTTTAGCATTCATTTGATATACGATAATACTATGATTAACTGCAAATGAAATTAAAAGATGAATAGATTCTAACCTAGCGATTGGTGCAATGGTTTCTATATAATCAATTCCTTATTGTTTATTATAACCTTGTGCCACCAATCTGACTTTGTTTCTTACAATTTCTTTTTGCATATTAAGCTTGTTTTTGAAGACCCATTTGGTTTTTATGACATGTTTTCCTTTGGGTTTTGGCATTAGATTCCACACATTATTTCTGGAAAATTGATTTAGTTCTTCTTACATTGCCAAAATCCATTCAGATATCAATAGAGCTTCATTAATGGATGATGGTTCTATGATACACACCAATCCAAGAAGAGTTTCTTCATCTTGTCTAAATGAAGATCTGGTTCTGACTCGTCGCCAAGAATAAGTTATTTAAAGTGAGAGAGTATTTGCTAAATTAATGTCGTGTGTGTTACCATAAGTGAAATGAGAATATAGAGCCTTTGGTTTTATAACCATTTCTTTTAGTTTTGGTTCAAAGATAGAACTCCTTGTCGGGGTATAAACAATGCCTCTTTTTCCATTTATAGAAACATCATAGGTATTAGATATATGTTATTAGCTAGAAATTTTGAAAAGAAATGTCATATTTATTAGACATATATTCAAAGTTCATATGAGCTACTAAAAGAGGTTCCTTTTTAAGTTTTTCATTTTTGCTTCTGAGAGCAAGATTTTATTTTTCTAAAACATCAATTTTTCTTTTAAAACAGAGTTTTCTTTTGTCAGCTCACCATGTGCTCCAGAATAAGTTGCATGATTTTTTTAAGTTTCATTTGTTTTTTCTAGAGTTTCTAACTCTTTTCAAAAATTCTACTAAGGCTATTTCAAGTTCAGTATGAGTTAATTGAGAAAATACCTCTTCTGATTCTAATTGTGAATATGATTATGGTTTTGAAACTTCAGTGTCAGCCATGAGTGCTACGCTGGCTTGTTCTTCTTCAGAGTCATTTTCTGAGAACTCAAAGTCGTCTCATGTTGCCATTAGATCTTTCTTCTTCTCTTTGGATAATTTTTCCTTAGGATTTTCCTTGATGAGTTTGGGACACTCATTCCTGTAGTAACTTGGTTTTCTACACTCAAAGTAGGTAACCTTTGTGTCAACCTCAGACTTATCATGTCCAGAGTTTGACTCAGATCGTCCTCCTTTTCTATAACCGTTGAAGTTATTCTGTCTTTTCTTCCAGAGACGGTTGACTCTTCTGGACTGTAGAGACAACTCATCTTCATCATCAAAATCTTCTTTAGATTCTTCTGCTTCAGCTTGAAGGGCTTTAGCTTTTGACTTCTGAGCCACATGATTTTTCTGCCTATGAGGCTCATCCTCTTCTAACTCGATCTCATGACTTCTTAAAGAACTCACTAGCTCTTCTAAAGTTGTTATGTTCATATCCTTTGACACCTTTAGTGTTGTCACCATTGGCCTTCATTTCTTTGGCAAGCTTCTGATGATTTTCTTTACATTATAACAGTACTCTAATTTGTTTCTTCTTCTTCCATTTTGAAAGCCTTGTACTTTTGAATCAAGGTCAGGGCCTTGGTTTCTTTCACCTGCTCATTTCCTTCCCAAGTCATTCTTAATGAATCAAATATAGACTTCGCAGAGTCTCTGTTTTTAATCTTTTCATACTCAGTGTAAGAAATAGCATTCAGTAAAAAATTTCTTGATATATGGTGATTTTTGCTATCTATCTTTTGATGTTCGCTCATTTTGCTTCTATTAATCTTAGATCTATTTGAGTTTACAGGATATGTGTAGCTATCTACTACCATATCCCATAAATTTGCATCATACTCGAGGAAGAAACTTTCGATTCTATCCTTCTAGTAATCAAACTTTTCTTCATCAAAGAATGAAGGTTTAACAGAGTAGTGATCATTGTTGCTTATATATGACTTCTCACCACTGGTAGATGTCATTGTATGTTTCAATAAAATTTGGATCTTTATTTGACACAATTAAGTTTTTGACATAAAGTTGTCAATACTATAACTAAAGCTCTGATCCCAATTAAAGGTTCAAGAAACACAAGAAAGGGGGTTTGAATTGAGTTTCAAGTACGATAGATTTTTGCAAACCAAAACAAAAGCTTAAAACATTGAAAACAATGATAAAGTACTAAAGAATTTTTTAACCTAGTTCATCGTTAACTAGGTTACCTCCAGTCCACTCGTCAGAGTGATTTCCCCTTAGAAAAAGACTTAATCCACTAATCAAACTGATTACAAATGCAATGACAACCTTTCGATGATTTCTTAAGAATTCTGACCCAATTGGTCCCCTAAGAAATATGAAGGTCACTGAATCCTTAAGATTCTGACCATCCTGGTCACTTAAAAAGATTTAATCCTCAATGACTACCTGTCACTGACTTCTCAAGAGCCTAAACAACCTAGTTTCTTGAGGAATACAATCAAAGTTACTATAATAAGTTTTGTGTTTATAGATTTTTCTTCTTGATAAGCAGTTTACACACAATATGTTAGACAATAGGCTTCAATCTAGAGGGGGTGGATAGATCATAAACTTTACAACCAAAAACTTTTGTCAAAAATTTGTTTTCAAAAATATGGCACAGCGGAAAAACGACCCATATCAAATTATCTAACGGAACCTAATATCGAAAAGCTATATGCACAAAGTAAACCTTTAGGAATGATAATGAATACAAATCTTTCAACAATTATCAAGTCACCGATCAATGAAGTACAAAGTTATTCGTAATGCTTATTTCCTATGAACACAAAGCGATAAAATACACACAAACAATTTATCGAACACTTTGTGTGCGATTGATCACATTTGGAAATTTGATTTATTTTGTTGATGTAAAAAGCCAATCACAATCAAAGTGATTGTGATTATATCAACAATAATAATTTAAAAGAATGTTGAAAACAATTTTCAATCAAATTGATCGAAACAACAACGAAATCGGTAATTTTCAAGAAAAACAATTAAAGAAAATTAAAGCGATAAAGAGATGCAAAGATTTGTTTAGGAAGTTCTTCAAGCAGCCTCGCTATGGGTACGCCTGCCCTCAATCCGAAATCAAATTGAGATACTTGCAATTAACCTTAAGTTTTCAAAATCCTTTATAAAAGAGATGAAGAACTCAAACCCCAAAATCCCTATGATTTGTGTTGATTCTTTCACCTCCAAACCCTTGATCAAAGCTTGCTCAAGTGATCAACAATGCGGCTACAATCTTCCAACTATCCCGAGCACTCAACTTATTTAAACCCAAGATTCCCGAACATAATTTATCATTGCGTGCTACTCCCTTGCAAGAAAACCACCTTGTCCCAAGGCCTTCACTCGATCAAATTTGTGTTGACGTGATCTTGTCCAAAACCTCCAAATCACACTGATCTTGAAGGAAAACCCCACCTTAGTTTTCTTATTTGAAACACACAAAGTTCCCAACCCAATATTCTCGGTTACACCAAACCTAATTAGACGTTATCAACCCTAATCTAGATGGTCACCCAATCGAAAAACGATTATGTGTAGTTCAATTGTGTGTATGCATAGAAGAAGGGATGCAGATGATGGGCAACCTTGTAATCTGGTTTCGTTTAGGTTTTGCTCTCTAAAAACCTTTAAAATAGAAGAAGGTGCATGTATGAGTATATATAGGTATGTGAGAGAAAGATCAAAAGGAGTACAATAAGTTAGAGAAAAAAATGAAATTTTTGAGGTGGGAATACGTATAGGTCGGCCTATGAAGGTCATGGGTCAGCCTATGTAGGTATTCAGATCGACCTATGAGGCAGTCTGCGGGAAGAGTCTACAGGCTTCAATACTGCTCCATGGGAGCCGATCTGAAGAATGTATGTGCCGACCTGTAGTGAAGCTGAAAATCGTATAGGTCGGCCTGTTCATGCATAGGTCAGACTAAAATGAATTTGTATGCGCAAAAACAAATTTTTCAATGCAAATATCATGTTAACTCCTTTTCAAACTTATTTGAATGCTTTCTAATGCCAAGATACACATCTAGAATGGGAGGATACCGTCAAATATACATAACGCTACACTATCCTAGTTTTGACATCACTCAAAATACAAAGGCACTCATATACTCCCCTTTTTTTATGATGGCAAAATATGAGACGATGTGTTTAGCGACATTGTTGTCTTTTTTAAGACTCCCCCTGAATATGTGCATCCAACTTCAACTTGTGTATACTTCTCCCCCTTTGAAAACATCAAAAAGAGAACAAGCAAACAATTAGAAGTATAAATAGTCACAAACGAATATAAAATACCACACAAAGGCAATTTGTAAAGAGAAGAATATCAATATGAAAGCATTCACATAGAATGGTATGCACATTGATTTAGAATTCCTAAATATAAATAAAACCACACCAAGTAACAATAGAAAATAATTGCTACACATATTGCCAAAATAAGATAAAAGAACATGAACAATGAAAGATATACCATACAAACAAACCCTTGAGTTGCTACAAAAGCGACACGATTACGTGACATATGCTTTTTATGCTCCCGAAATACTACACACGCATGTGCGCTAGCAAGGCGATAGACGAAGCTATCACCACTCAAACCAAAAATAGAGATGTAAACATAATGGTGAAAGACAACAAGAATTCACTCAACATCATAACATGTTCAACCAAAGCTCATGAAATGATACATAACAAGCCAAATGCACCAAAGAAAGTGTTTCAAGTATATAGAAGGAATGTCACAATATCACTATAAACATATAATTGACAAAGATCAATAGAAATTTTTGAAAGTGAATATTGATAAACTACTTCATACATTAAGGATTTTAGCCATTTGGAATACTAGCAACAAATAATGTAGAAGAAAAAACTCACTAAGCTAGAGAAATAAATAGGAACAATATTACCTCTTATGTAGATTGATGAACCATGAACTCTTATGAGATGGAGATCTCAATGAAGATTAGAGTAAGAGTATATAAAGTGCATGCAACAAGATGATATGCTAGGCAAGATTAGAGATATCGAGTATCCCCAATTCCTTTCGGATATTGAAAAATGGTTCAGTTGTGTTGCACCCTAGAATTTGCCCAACCTTATTCACTTGGCATTTGCATCTAGAGTCATGTACATAGACTAACCATCTGCATAGCATAAGCATAACAAGACATTCAACAGGGGACCAATCATTATTCTCATCTCTAGAGGCCTATCAAGAGGTTATTATCCTAATTCCATCTCATTCAAGTCATCAGAAAAGAATTTGAGAGCAGAGAGTTCAGCAGATCAAGCCTTGAGCCTATCCCCTATCTGAGGGCATCTGAGGGTCAACAAGGGGGTTGTGAGCTGTGAATGGAAGGCATGGAGAGCATCTAGACATCATGAGAGGCTTAGAAAGTCATTTGGGGAGGAAAACAAGTTGTTGAGGTGACCACAAGAATTGCAGTTGAAGACAGTCAACTAGGGTTTCATCTGGGTCAACCCTAGGTCAACCCTAGGTCAATTGACTGATTGAAAGGCATTAAGGGCTATTGGAGAGATGTGGGGTTCATCATTTGACATATAGAGAAGAATATGGTGATATTCTAAGAAGAAATCAAAAGAAATCAAGGAGAAGAGGAGTTTCTAAAATTAGGGTTTCTATGTAAAATCCCCTAGTTTAGGTCAAATTTCCAAGCAAAATAAGTCAAAATGCAAGCTTCAAATGGCTTCTTGGCCAACATGAAACTTGTAGAGGTACTCAAGACCTTTAATTTGAGTGGTGGAAGACATTAAGGATATTTATAGAACTCAAGTTATGGTCCTTGCAAGTTACAGGTCATCTGAGGTATCTGAAATTTTGTCTGTGAAAGTGACTTGACTTCCAAGCAACTTTTACCCCTCAAGGAGATTTCAAATGAATTTCTGGTCAACATAAGAATTGTTCCTCATTGTCTTAGCTTTCTAGAATGGTATAGTATGCCTTCATATGATGTGTGGAACTCAACTTATGGTCTTGGCAAGCAAAGGGCATTTTGGTCATTTGTGAATTACAGGTCATTTTAACCTATGTCCAAAACTCATACAAGGAGGCCTCAAATGGAAAAACTTACAACATCAAACTTGCTCCAAATGACATTTTGAGTCTAGAAAAGTGACCATGAGAGATTGTAAAGAATCATATCACAAGGTTTCAAAATTGTTGAATTTAATGAAGGAAAATGGCTTAAAAAATGATATTTTTCATATCTTGGCCAAATGATGCAAAATTATAGGTCATTTTGAATGGAAAAGGCATTTTAAAAACATTGGCTAAAGTGGAATTTTGAGCTTAGGTCATAATTTGTGAGTTATCCATGGTTGCTTGAATTGAAAGTAACATAATCCAAATTGAAAAGGAAAAGTGTAAGGGAAATTTCTCCAATGTTCTAGGAGGTTCTAATGCAACCTATATATTCATGCAAGCTGATTCATGCAAGGGTTGGTGCTCCCATTTGTCAAAAATCTCCATTTTCATCCATTCTCTTATTCTTCCATAAGATACTCAAACTCTCACAAACCTCTCAAAATTCTCACATATTTGGATTGAATCATCATCATCATCATTCAAACCCTAGGATTCACATCAAGAAGTGGTTGAATTGATCAAGGATTATACCTATTATCTTCTTCACTCCAACTTGCATGAAGGATGGAATAGCATGATTCACAAGGATTAAGCACAAATCATTGCAAACAGAAGCATATTCATTCATTGGAGATCGTTTTCAGCAAGTATCAAAGGTTGAATTGAGGTCTAACTACCATCACCATCATCAAGTGCAAGGTATGTAAACTTCTTCGAATCTCACTATTCTGGCTGGTAGAGATCATGTGGTTAGGATAATGTTGTTTAGAAACCCTAGAGGATCAATTCTTGAAGCTTAGGGATAGATTCATGGAGATCCATGACAGGTTACCATTTTTGTTGGCTTCGAGAATAAGCTGTGTGTTGAGTTATAATCAATGTGATGAAGCATAGAATAATGAGGCAAGCATGTAGAATATCTGTGGATCATCAGGTTTGAGTTCTGGCAACTTTGACCTCAGGCAAGCATGGTGTGCCCTGAATTTCGTGCTCTCTGTTTGGAGTGTACAATGAGAGTTAGGGAAAACTAGAATTAGACATGGATTCCTTGAGTTTTGTAGGGTATTTTAGGGCTTGGAGTTGTTATTTTTCATCAAGAAAGCATGGAGAACGAGTGGGTGGAACCTTCGTGCATGGAGTGCATGACTGAAAACCCTAGGCGCTGGAGGTTGAAGAAGGGTGGAGAGTCGTACGATGGAGGTTGGACTCTTGACTGGGAGTATCATCCAACGGCCCACGTTTGATCTGAGTTTTGGTGGGAGAATTTGAAATCCCAAACGCACCGTTTCATTAATTGGGGGGATTGGGCTCAGATAGCTATCCACACCCCCCAATTTCATAAGCCCAACGCGCTTAACTTGGTTTTCTTGCTTTTCTCACCCCCCTCCATTTTATTTCTTTATATTTTCTTTTATTTTCTTTAATTTTTTCATGCATCTTCTAAAATTCATAATAAATAGCAAAATCATCATTTTTAATTCATTCTTTTTGCATTATTTTCTTTAGGATGTCTAGAAAATTATAAAAAATAAAAATTGCATTTTATTTTTAATTTGATATTTTTCCCATATTTTCTAAATAAATGACATTTTAAATGGTTTCATTTCATACATGATTTTATTAATTTTTGTTCTATTAGATACTTTCATATTTTTCATCCATTCTTTTTAGGTTGTTTAGGTTAGACATTGAACTTGTAGATTCAATTTAGGTCCCATTTTTAGAAATTAAATTTAGATGCTTAGTGTAAGTGTGAATAACATGGACAAATTAGGGTTTTTTAGGTGATGACCTATGAGATTTGATTCTTTTCCCTTAGGACTTAGGGTTTGACTAGTTTAGTTATGGGACTATAGGGGGCTATGGGTAGTTATTAGATCCCCTTAGAAAAAGTTAGGATTCCCCTACTGCTATTAATACTCTGTATATATCTGATTGACTGGTATGGTGTGCCCTCTGGGGATTATTGCTTGCTTGCTTGGGTATTGGGATTGTCTGGGGACTTGGGAGCTGAAGACTTGAGGAGATGAAGGCCATTGGAGATCCAGAGATTGAAGATCAACTGCCAGAGTTGAATAGGAGGTTATTGCTAGCAGCTGCTGAGGAGACTAGGGTCTAGGAGCTAGGCAAAGCTCTAGATTAGAAAGCTTGCTTCTCAAACATAGATGGCTTTGTTTGCCTCTATCCTTTCTCTATGATTCAAAGTCTTTTTCAAATATCCACCTCCTTCCTTTGGAAGGATCAATGAATATATTTGAAAGATAGAACTTTTGAGAGGAAACTTTCTGTTTAATGTTAACAGTTGATGAACCACCCTTGATAGGTAATTAACTGTCTAACATTCATTCACCTCATCTGGTTGACTGATGTTCATCCTAGAGCCTGAGACTTGAAGAAAAGCCATTGCAGATGGAAGGTAGATGATCAAAGCCCTTACCTGAAGGCCATGAAGATAGAGACTGCTGCTGACTGAATCTTGTAGCTGATTAGAGAGGACTTGAAGATGGATATTGATGCAGAGCTGCTGTGGCTGTTTATTTTGATGTATTTCATTTCTTGATGTATTGATTGGTTTTCCTGACTGTATTGTTTGCTGTTTACCCTGTTGGGTTGAAAGTGAAGCCTGTTCACTTTTGCCTATTGTTTTCTAGGTTCGAGGTTGAGTGGGACTCCCTTGCCTCGCTTGTATTGTTGCATCCATGCATTTTACCGCTTTACTGTATATATATCTGATATTGTTTCTGTTTCTGCCTATCCCTTAGGATCTCTGTTTCTCTCTGCGCAAGAGAGGAGCATGATAGATACTAGGTCTTAACCCATGCATGATAACATTAGGATAGTTTGTTTCCCTTCGCAACCGTAGGATAGAGTTCTGTCTCTTCTTCCTCAAAACAAACAGAAAAACACATAAAGATTTCAAACACAATAAAAGACACTTCTTCCGTAAAAGAATGTGAACTCATCAAAACGTTATTTTTGTCCGCCGGGACTGTTAATCAGAAAAACCTTTTTCAGAAGGAATAAAATCAACAGACAGACCTGTGTCTTCCATGTCCCGAACTACGTTTGCTCTGATCTTCCATGCTGTGTGGAAGTACGTAGGCATAGGATGCGATATCCTAGCGAGCAACCTTCCCCTCCTTTCCCGTAGGTAGGCGAACTACGTTGACTCTGATTTCTCGTTCCAGGCGGGAATACGTAGGCATAAAGTGCGATACTTTGCCGAGTCATTTTATTTTCATTCTCTTTTCTTTTAACCCCTGACCTTTATAGTAGATAGAATAACAATCCATACCCGAAAACAAGCGTGGATCCCGTCGAGTACGACGGACGTGAGGGGTGCTAATACCTTCCCCTTGCGTAACCGACTCCAGAATCCAGGTTTTGGTTGCGACGACCATGACTTTCCCGTGTTGTGCGAGGTTTACTCTGAGCGTTTCCTTTCCCTCCCGTGGGATAAATAACGCACGGTGGCGACTCTTCTGTCAGCCGGCGCCGATTTTCGCAGTAGCGACAGCTGGCGACTCTGCTGGGGATCCAACGTCCCCTGGCTGCTAAGGACTGCGATAGTTCTTATGCATTTGGGATCCAACGTCCCTTTGAGAGAGTCAATCCTAGCGCTTGTTTTCCCGTCGAGGATTTTGTATGGAGTTATTGTATATTCCTGACCTTTATTTTCAGCATTATATATATATTGTTATTATTGCTGTATTGGGGTGATGGGTGGTTCTATGATTGAGAGATAAGCCGGACCTGGGCTTGAGTGCACCTAGAATTAGAGTAGAAAGTAGTGGGCGCGTGCCGGCTTTGCTTGCATTAGTGTCTCATGAAATCTACACTCGGACGAGGTTCTTCTGGTTGGCTTCTTTTTCTACCCTTTGGGTCGAAGGGGTTGTTGGTCAGCTGAATTGTCGACTCCGGGAACCGATCATTTGGAAGTTGGCTAAGTGAGGCCTCTTCAGGATTTGATGATGCCACTCCTTCTGGGAATCGTATCATCAACCCTGAAAGTCTGTGACGCCGACGACCGCATAGGATGCCATACCTTTGTCAGTTACTAGGACATCCACCTGTGAGAGGGTTTGGGATTATGCAGGTAACTAGCCCTTCAGACTACCGGTTATTTCTTGATCAGAGATCCTGGGTATTTATGGAGAGTTAGGAGGTCTGTCAGAGACCAATTGGAGATGTGATTTGAGGTCTACCAGAGACCAGTTGGAGTTATGGTTTGAGGTCTGTCAGAGACCAGTGTTGGAGCTTTGTTTTAGGTCTATCTGAGACCAGGGTTTGATGACTTCTGGACGGTCTATCTGAGACCTTTCTTGATGGGGTTCAGGCTATTCAGCCACAGCTTTGGTCCCTGTTGCATGTTACTTGCATTGCATGGCCTGCATATCCATTACCACTTGCATTCCACTAACGTGTGTCTGTGCTGCAGGTGCATTTGCATATTCCCCGGTTCTAGTGCCCAGACTTCTGAGTATTGACTATGGCTGGTTTGAGGAAAACAGTTGCGTATAAGCTGCCTTCACCTGATATTACTTCTTTGCTTGGTCTGATATCTCTTGCCAATGAGGAGGTTAGGAGAAGCTTCAGAATGAGTCATGGGAGATTACTGAGATTAGTCTGTAAGCCCACGGCTGATGAGATGAACGGGCTATACACCTTGATGCAGTTCTATGACCCCGCATTGAGATGCTTTACTTTTGCTGACTTCATTCTAGGGCCTACCATTGAGGAGTATGTGGAGTTTACTGAGCTTCCCGTGCAGAACAAGGTTCCCTTTATTCACTCTGCTACTGAGCCCAAGTTGGAGGATTTAGCCAAAGCCTTGCATATGAATGTTGCTGAGCTATTGGTGACTTCTTGGCTTGGGGTTCCCGGTTTCTCTCTAGATTTTCTGGTTGGCAAAGCTCAAGAGTACGCCAAGAACGGTTGTTGGGTGGTTTTTAATGCTATTTTGGCTTTATGCATTTATGGAGTCGTGCTGTTTCCCAACTTGCCCAACTTTGTAGATCTGGATGCTTTCTATCTGTTTGCTGCAGGCAACCCAGTGCCAACGTTGATCGGAGACTTCTATCATTCATTGCACTACAAGAATGAAAACCGAAGGGGAAAAGTTGTTTATTGCTGTACTCCTCTATTGAATATGTGGTTCAAAAGTCATCTCCCCATGAAGGGACCATTTGTAGACAGTGCAACCTCAGCCAGTTGGTCAGAGCGCCTGATGAGGCTATATTCCGAAGACGTTGTGTGGTTTGATCGAGACCTGTTGGGCTCTGAGCTCATCTTCAGTTGCTCTGGGTACCCTAATGTGCCGTTGATAGGAAGAAAAGGGTGTATCAATTACAACCCTTCTCTATTCATTCGTCAGTTTGGATATGCGCTGAAGAATCCACCTCAGGAGGAAGAAGTACAGGAATCTCTGTACTTCACAGGTGACGTGAAGGGGGAGTTACTAGCCAAGTTGCAACATGCCTGGACGCGTATTAACCGCAGAGGGAAGCCGTTGTTAGGAAAGAATGACTGTCAAGCCTATGCCCCTTACAAGGTTTGGATCCAGGAAAGAGCAAGTCAGTTGAGGATGCCGTTTCCAGATGCACCAATCCTTGTTCCTATTCCGGTAGCAGAGCCAACCACTGTTTCTCGGGAAGCCTATGAGCAAGTAGTGAGAGAAAAGGAAACCTTGATGAAGATCAATGAAGGGTTAGAGAAGGAGCTAGCCCAGATACGCAGTGAGAAAAACAAGGCCGTATATGCTTTCCAACAACAAATCGAGCTGCTGAACAGATTAGGGGCTGAGTTGACTGAGGAGAGGAAGAAGCGCGAACGTCTGGGGCAAGAGTTCAGAAGCTCCCATGACATGCTGGAAGCCAAAAAGAAGGCGCTCGACGCAGCACATCGAGAAATCTCCTCTTGCAATAAGACTTGGAATGCTACTCTCACCAACAATAAGATGAGAGAAGATAAGCTGAAGCAGCAAGTCTCCGACCTCGAAGAGAAGTTGAAGTCTAGCATTAAGAAGTGTGAGGAAGAAGTGATGACCCGGTATAGTGTCCAGCATGCACTGAACAAGGCAATCAAATCCAGAGATGAAGCGGTGTCTCAGAAGCGAAAGCTAGAAGATTGCTTCGGAGAAGCAACATGGGAAGAAACTGCTGAAGACGTGCGCCGTGTTCTTAAGAAGAGAAACCAACTTGTTGAGGGGCTGCTTGATCGACCAAGTCACCCAGAGACCAAGAAGTTGATAGAAGAGTACCAGACTTTCGGGAGGGTTTGATCATTTCATGTAGTAACTTGTAGTAACTTGTACGCTCTACTTGCATAAGTGCTGACCATCACCAGGATTGTTGGTTGAGGTCATGCCTCCTTATAGTACTTTCAGCGACATTGTATTCGGGTTTTCTCAGCAATATATAAGGCTTTCTATGATTCAGCTCCAATATTCCTATTGTCAACACTGTCACTGCACCGGCACCTTCACACTAGAACTGGGGGAATGAATTTCCCTAATGCACAGACACATTGCATTGCATTCATATTCATATTGCATTGCAGGTAATCTTTGAATAAGGGTCTTATGTCCTGCTCTGTAACAGGTACTTTTCAGGATTGCAGACCAGCACCCTCACCGCTATTCTACCCGTACCAACTGTCGAAGAATCATGGATCAAATGCAGAACGAGATGCAAGATGTGCGCGAGAAGCTCGCTCTCTTTATGCATACCATGGAAGCTATTGCGAAAGGGCAGGAGAATTTGCAGGCCATGGTCCAGCCTCTGTTGGCTCGAAATGCTGGTCACGGTAATGAAGATCATCAGTCCGTACGGGTCGATACTGTTTATGGAGACGGTACTCCCACGCCAGTGGCTCCGCCTGTAATCAATACACCTGCTGCTAATGTCAACAACGCTACCGCTGCTGCAAATGGTAACGTCGGAGTTGGAAATGAGACTGCTATCCATAATGTTGGGCTGGGTGATGTCAATTTGGGAGATAATCTAGGCGGCAACGGCTTTGTCAATACTGGATTCGGATTCAACGATCAGGGATTCGATAACACTGGGAAGTATGGCTTTAATGCTCAAGGCTTTGGGCAAGACGGTTATGGCGCGACCAATCAGGGTTACGGAGGCTTTGGAAACGGAAACGGTACTGGATTTATGGCTTTTGGTCCTGCTGGAGGTGTTCAAGGGTACGGCAACAGAGGCCGAGGTCCGGGGATGAATCAGATCAGAGCTGGACGTAATAATGGATATGATGGATATGGAGCTGGAAATGGTATGTGGCAAGAAGATCAGCAGGAGGACGCTTTCTCCGGAGGAGGTTTCGAAGGGCCGATGGATGACTCCCAGAAGATCAGAATGCTGGAGGAGCAAATGAGGGGAGTCCTAAACCAAAGTGCTGTGGGTTTGGACATGGCAACAATGGGGCTGGTACCTGGTTTGAGGGTGCCAATCAAATTCAAAGCTCCTGCGTTTGACAAGTACAAAGGCGACACATGTCCAAAAGTGCATGTACGAGCTTATTACAGAAAGATGTCTGCATACTCAACTGATGAAAGAATGCTAATGCATTTCTTTCAGGATAGTCTGTCGGGTCCTTCCCTAGAGTGGTACATGGGGTTGGAGCCAACTGATATCAAGACATGGAAGCAATTAGCAGAGGCATTTGTAGCTCACTACAAGTATAACAGCGACTTGGCACCCAATCGGGTCCAATTGGCCGGGCTGTCGCAAAAGAAAGGGGAGAGCTTTAAAGAGTACGTGCAAAGGTGGCGCGATATGGCTGCCAGGGTCCGTCCTCCGGTAGAAGATAAGGAAATGAATGACATGTTTGTCGGCACATTCACAGGTCTGTTTCATGATATGCTGTTTCACACGTCTCTGGCCAGTTTTTCAGACCTAATTCTGATGGGAGAAAAGATTGAACGTAACATCAAGCAAGGAAAGTTCCAAGTCGAGGAATCAACTGCATCTGGCAGTAATAGGAAAGCTTTTGGTGGGCGCCGTCAGGGCGAGGCAAGCGCAATATTTGGAGGCCGAGGCCGGGGCCGAGGCAGGGGACGAGGTCAATATCGTCAGCCGCAGCAGGTGGCAAGTGTTATTATCCCGTATCAACAGCAACCACTCCAGCAACAACAACCGGTTCAGCAACAGCCAATGCAACAGCAGCAGCAGCCTCAGCAGGGGGCACAGCAAGCTCAGCGAAGATTCCAGGGTAGTAAACCGAGAAGAGTGTTTGAGAAGCCTCCCTCAACCTATGCAGACTTGTTGCAGACATTGTTGGGATTAAACCTGGTAGAGAAAAGAACCCTGGCACCGATAACGGGAGCTCCCCCATTTGGTTACGATGCAAGCCGGCACTGTGAGTTTCATTCTGGGGCCCCGGGCCACGATATAGAAGGTTGTCACGCTTTTAAGCATGTTGTGCAGGATCTTTTGGACAATAAGACTATCAATTTCGGAACGGCAGGTCCGAATATAGTGCAGAAACCCATGCCTAATCATGGGGCAAACGCCATTCTGACTAAGGAAGGGTTGAATCTGATTATGAATGTTGAAGATTTGAAGACGCCGCTGAGCGAGATAAAGAGCCGACTGTTGCAAGGGGGTGTTTTCCCAGGATGTAACGAGTATTGCTTAGACTGTTGGACCCTAGCTGGAGGGTGTGAGGATTTGAAGAAAGGCATTCAAGCTTTAATTGATGAAGGTATATTGCAGTTTGACCAAGCAGCAACTGAAGAGCCCGCAGGGGCAGTAATAGATGATCAGAATGATGTGGCCACGGTAACGATTCCTCGGAAGACGATCACTATTGCAGCACCAGCTCAGCGACCATCGATCACCATAACTAAGGCCGGGCCAATCCCGTACGAGAACACGAAAGCAGTCCCATGGTCGTATGGGTTGGAAGTATATTGTGACGGGATAAAAATTGATGTTAACAAGCAGCCAGCCGAGACTGTGGATAACGTTGTTGGTTCGGGAGGTATGACGAGGAGTGGTAGGATCTTTATATCCCCCGAAGTGGAGGCCGAAAGACTAGCGAAAGGAAAAGGGAAAGCAGTTGAGAATGTTCCGGTGCAAGCGAGTGAAAAAGAAGCAGCATCGAAGGATGTAGAAGAGTTCATGCGCTTGATTCGGAAAAGTGATTATAAGATTGTGGAGCATCTGCAGCAGACGCCGTCCAAAATATCTATCCTGTCATTGCTGTTGTGTTCGGAAGCCCACCGAAATGCTTTGCTGAAAGTCCTGGACACTTCTTTTGTACCCCAAGACGTCTCCGTAAATCAGCTAGAAGGAGTGTTGGCACATGTGAATGCAGGCCATAGTCTGGGATTTACTGATTTTGACTTGACTCCGAAAGGGAGAGATCATAATATGGCACTACACGTATCTGTTGAGTGTAGAGGATCAGTAATGTCACACGTCTTGGTTGACACCGGGTCATCTTTGAATGTGCTGCCCAAGAAAGCGATGATGAAGTTGGATGTTAGAGGAATCTTGTGCACACCCAGCGATTTGGTAGTCAGAGCGTTTGACGGCACGCGGAGAACAGTCTTTGGGTCGATCACATTGCCTCTACAGGTGGGGCCGGAGGTGTTTGCAACTGAGTTTTATATCATGGATATACAGCCTGCGTACAGCTGCTTGCTTGGAAGACCTTGGATTCATGGGGCAGGGGCAGTCACGTCCACCCTGCATCAGAAGTTAAAATATATGGTCGGAGACAGCGTGGTCACCGTGTGCAGAGAGGAGGACATCCTGGTCAGCCATCTGTCGTCATTTAAATATGTGGAGGTCAACAGAGAGATCCACGAAACACCCTGCCAGGCATTCGAAGGTTTGCGCATCAAGGACAAAGGTCCCGGGCCGAGCAAAGTGCCAGAGATAGCTGTCTCATCGTATAAAGAAGCTCAAGCTCTAGTAGAAGCAGGAGAAGCAAAGGGCTGGGGCAAAGTGCTGGACATTCCTGTGAAGATGGACCGGTTCGGGCTGGGATACCAACCGTCGTCATCCACTCCTTCCTTGGGGGCACCCCGTTTCAGAAAGCCAATCACAATCTCTGCCAGTGGAGTGTGCCACGAAACTGTCAATGCTGCTTCGGAGTCTGACGAAGGAGACAGCGACTGTGATATGGATGCCTGGATTCAGCCAAGCACGCCAGGACAAGGACTGTGCAACTGGTCTATTCAGGAGCTTGTTCCTGTGACTTTTAAACAGTAATGCTTTGCTTTATTAACTGTTGAATAATCTGATGTCTTGCCCGGGGCATCAAGATTTGCTTAGGGTTGTGTTGTTATGAACATTGCGTGTCAATCATTAAATAAATGGCGTTCTTTCATGTGCAAATACTGTAATCCCTGTCTTTCTTGTTTTATATATATATATATATATTTTTTTTTTTTCCAATAAAATGGCAACGTGGTCGTTCGCTTTATACGCATTTTGAAGCGCTTAACCGTTCCTTTTGCAGGATAACATTTTCAGATGACATCCTTGAACCACCTATGACTCGTCCCGACTTTGAGCACCCGGTGTTTCAGGCTGAAGAAGAGGTTGTCGAAGGTAGTGACGTTCCTGAAGAACTGTCTTGGTTAGTGAAGCAAGAGGAAAGAGCCATTCTTCCTCACGACGAGGTCATCGAAATTATCAACTTGGGGTCGGAAGGGGTTGAGAAGAATATTCGTATCGGAGCCGCACTGCAGAGTGATATCAAGCGAAGACTGGTTGAAATGCTCCGAGAGTATAGTGATGTATTCGCTTGGTCGTATAAAGATATGCCAGGGCTCGATACAGACATGGTTATGCATCGCCTGCCACTGAAAGAAGATTGCCCGCCAGTCAAGCAAAAGCTTCGCAGAACTCGACCAGATATGGCAATGAAGATCAAAGAGGAAGTTCAAAAACAGTGGGACGCCGGTTTCCTAGCTGTGACGAAGTATCCTTCATGGGTTGCCAACATCGTACCAGTGCCAAAGAAAGATGGCAAGGTTCGAATGTGCGTGGATTATCGAGATTTGAATAAAGCAAGCCCAAAAGACGATTTTCCACTTCCTCATATTGACGTGTTAGTTGATAACACTGCTCAATACTCTGTATTCTCCTTCATGGATGGCTTTTCGGGCTACAACCAAATTAAAATGGCGCCAGAGGATATGGAGAAGACCACTTTCATAACGCCTTGGGGAACATTTTGCTACAAAGTGATGCCCTTTGGTTTGAAGAATGCTGGGGCAACATATCAGCGTGCGATGACGACTCTTTTTCATGACATGATGCATAAAGAGATCGAAGTTTATGTTGACGATATGATTGCCAAATCCCAGACGGAGGAGGAGCATCTGGTGAATCTGCTGAAGCTATTTAAAAGGCTTAGGAAGTTCAGGCTGAGGCTGAACCCTAACAAATGCACCTTCGGGGTGAGATCGGGTAAACTGCTGGGGTTTATCGTAAGCGAAAGAGGAATAGAGGTCGATCCTGTTAAAATAAAAGCAATTCAAGAAATGCCGACGCCTAAAACAGAGAAAGAGGTGCGCGGGTTTTTAGGGAGGTTGAACTACATCGCTCGGTTCATATCTCACCTAACTGCCACGTGTGAACCATTATTCAAGCTGTTGATGAAAGATCAAGCTGTAACGTGGAACGAGAATTGTCAAAAGGCGTTCGATAAAATAAAGCAGTATTTGCAGGAGCCTCCTATTTTGATACCCCCGGTGGCAGGAAGACCCTTGATAATGTATTTGACGGTTCTTGAGGGAAGCATGGGTTGTGTTCTCGGTCAACACGACGAGACAGGGAGAAAAGAGCATGCGATCTATTACCTGAGTAAGAAATTTACAGACTGCGAATCTCGATATTCAATGCTGGAAAAAACGTGCTGCGCGCTAGCCTGGGCCGCCAAGCGTTTGAGGCAGTACCTGCTGAATCATACAACCATGCTCATCTCGAAGATGGATCCTATCAAATATGTGTTTGAAAAGCAGGCGTTGTCAGGTAGAATTGCCCGTTGGCAGATGGTCTTGACTGAATATGATATTCAATACGTCTCGCAGAAGGCTATAAAGGGGAGTGTGCTGTCTGAGTATCTGGCGGAGCAGCCTATTGAAGAGTACCAATCGATGAGGTTTGATTTTCCTGACGAGGATATTATGTACCTAAAGATGAAAGATTGTGAAGAGCCGTTGCCAGACGAGGGACCAGAGTTGGGTTCCAAATGGAAGATGATATTTGACGGAGCTGTGAATGCTTACGGTAGCGGAATAGGGGCAATCATCACCACGCCACACGGGTCGCACATCCCGTTTACCGCCCGACTGACCTTTGCTGTTACCAATAATGAGGCCGAATACGAAGCTTATATAATGGGGCTTGAAGAAGCCATTGATTTGCGAATCAAGAATCTGGACGTATACGGGGACTCAGCTCTGGTAGTGAATCAGATCAAAGGGGAATGGGAGACACGTCAGCCCAATTTGATACATTACATGAATTATGCAAGGAGATTGTTGCCTTTCTTCGACAAGGTTGAATTGCATCATGTGCCGCGGGCAGAGAATCAAATGGCTGACGCCCTGGCCACTTTGTCTTCCATGTACAAAGTCAACTTCTGGAATGAGGCTCCCCGAATCATTATCTCTCGGCTGGACAGGCCAGCTTATGTATTTGCTATTGATGAAGCATCTGATGGCAAACCATGGTATTTCGACATCCTTAATTTCCTGAAGAATAAAGAGTATCCGACTGGGGCATCCAGCCAAGATCAGAAGACTCACAGGAGATTAGCGGGTAATTTCTATTTGAACCCGGATGGCGTCTTATACAGAAGAAACCACGATTTGGTGCTGTTGCGTTGTGTGGACGAAAAAGAGGCAAAGTTGCTCATGGAAGAAATACATGAAGGTACCTTTGGTACGCATGCTGGTGGACATGCTATGACAAGAAAGCTGCTGCGGGCAGGCTACTTTTGGCTGACCATGGAAACTGATTGTTTCAAGTTTGTGAGGAAGTGCCACAAGTGCCAAATCTATGCTGATAAGATCCATGTGCCTCCAAGTCCTCTAAATGTGATGTCTTCGCCTTGGCCATTCTCTATGTGGGGAATCGATATGATTGGAAAGATCGAGTCGACAGCTTCTAACGGGCATCGATTCATCCTAGTAGCAATCGATTATTTCACCAAGTGGGTAGAAGCGGCGTCTTATGCGAATGTAACGAAGCAAGTGGTGGCCAGATTCATTAAAAGAGATATCATTTGACGATATGGGATTCCCGAGCGGATAATCACGGACAACGGTTCAAACCTGAACAACAAAATGATGAAGGAGCTCTGTCAGAATTTCAAGATTGAACATCACAACTCCTCCCCTTACCGACCCAGGATGAATGGCGCTGTTGAGGCGGCCAATAAGAATATCAAGAAGATCGTTCAGAAAATGGTGGTGACCTATAAGGATTGGCATGAAATGCTACCTTTTGCTTTGCACGGTTATCGTACGACGGTACACACATCAACCGGGGCAACTCCGTTCTCGTTAGTATATGGAATGGAAGCGGTATTACCATTGGAAGTTGAGATCCCTTCTCTGAGGGTGTTGCGAGACGTTCAGCTAGACGAGGCAGAATGGGTAAAAAACAGATTGAACCAACTGAGCTTAATGGATGAGAAGAGGCTAGCTTCTCTAGCATACGGTCGTTTGTACCAGAGCCGAATGAAGAAAGCGTACGACAAGAAAATACATCCGCGAAGCTTTCAGACGGGCGACCTTGTGCTGAAAAGGATTCTCCCGCCGCAAGCAGATCACAGGGGCAAGTGGACCCCCAACTACGAAGGGCCATACGTTGTCAGGAAAGTATTTTCAGGAGGAGCGTTGTTGTTGTCCACCATGGACGGAGAAGACTTCACGTCGCCTGTGAATTCGGACGCAGTTAAAAAATACTTTGCTTAAAATAGACCCGCTGGACAGAAAAAAGAGAGTCCAGGCAAAAATGGGGCATCCCGGCGAACCAAAAACAGAATGAAAGGTTCGGGCAAAAATTAGGGATAAAATTGAAAAAAAATGTACACCCGCGAAGTTGAAAACCTACACTGGGCGGCTTCGGCAAAAAAGGGTATCCCGGCGAACTGAAAACCCGTAAAGGGCGGTTCACGCAAAAGTTAGGGATTTGAAAAGCAAATGACTGCGGTCCGAATTTGATAATTGCAATAAGCATCAATGCGGGAGAATACATTTGAGGAGCCAGTTATCGGATACAATCTCTTCAGAAGTGGGGATACCGGGAAAGCATTAGGGTCGGACGAGTCATGGGAGGATCAATTCGTGGTGTTCATCTGTATCCCGTTGCCGACATGTGCACAAATTTAAGTTGTCAATATTTATGCTTCTTGTGCATACTTCTATATTTGCATATTTGCTTTGTGTAGCTTCCTCATTTCAGGAGTTACATCCCGTGTACAAAACTCCGCCCATTCAGGGGCCCGATCAATAAAATACGTTATTCAGTACTTGACACTGTTCTTTACTGTTTTGTGCATGATTAACGCCTAAGTTTGATGAAACTAGCATGAGTATAACGTCGCTGGCCCTTGCCAACAGTTGCTAGAGCTTTGAATTAACTGAAAACAACGTCACTAACCTGAGTTGATTTGGTTGCATAGGCTTGTCTTGTCTTGTTTGTGTTGTTGCAGGTTTCATAACCGTACGAGGAAGATGATCGAAAGATTGCAATAACGAAAGACTTAGCCTTCGCGCAGGTCATGCAGGTTCTTCCTGAAGAAGGACCGAACTCTCCAGCTAGTCGTAGCTTGTGCAAAAAAAGGATTGACGATTCCAAGATCGTAAGGCTGTATTCAGACAGATTCAAATTTCCCCGCAGGGTCATTCATTCTCCCCCAGCGGAGTTAGTGGATTTCCCCCGAGAGAATAGTCCCACCCCCAGCGGAGTTCTCTCCTTGCAGCAAATGTTCTTTCCTCCCAGTGGAACCTGGAGATCAGGACTCTCCCCAGCAGAGTTGGTGGTGGGTCCTGTCATTTATTTTGTCAGGGATACCGTGTAATATCAGTTCACTCTCCAGCAGAGAAGTCCAATCATACTTGGCATACCTGCTATTCCTCAGCAAAGCTATATTCCCCAGCAAGGGGTTACCTCAACAGGGTGTTTGGGTCGAGCTCCCAACTTCCCAGCATGGTTGACTTCGTCCTTCCAACATTTATTTTTGCTGGAATAATTCTGTAGCATCTGGCTATACCCAGCGGAGTTGACATTAACTTCAGCATTTATTTTGCTGAAGCAGTTTCCGTATTATAGCAGTTCAGGTGAAGAGAGCACTTGCTCAAACGAACTACCAAACACTCAAGATCTCGGCATGAGATATTCAATGATAATGTCAGCTCGGCAGTATTCCCCACAGAGTTACCAGGATAAGGTTCTCTTCATTTCCAAGCAGAGTTATTTGTCATCAAAAGGGGTTTCATGAATCAGAAGTTCAGAAGTTGCCTCCGGTCATCAGAACAGGCATCCGGTAGTTTGGTTTCCAGATATCCCCAGTAGAGTCCGCCTCAAAGTCGCTGCCATGTCAGTGCTAAAGAAGTTTGTGGGTTGGGATCAATGAAGAATTAAGTCCTGACGTGGACAATTTATCCCTATAGTGACGGGATTTCTTCAGAAGTGGGTGTCCTAACGTGGACAGATTTATTTCCCCGGGTTGATGAGATGTGGTAGTCCGAACGTGGACAGAATCGGGTTCCCGGAATTGATGGAATGTGGAGTCATGACGTTGACAAAACTGATTACTCTTTGTGTTGGTGTCCTGACGTGGACCATTTACTCTCAGCAGTTATCTTTCTTCGTGTTGGCGAAACATGGGTCCTGACGTGGACAGATCAGACGGAGGTGTGAGTCCTGACGCGGACGAGTTTGGCTTTCTCAACAGAGGAGATGGGAGTCCTGACGTGGACAAGTTTTATTTCCCCAGCGGGTCGAAGATGCCTGAGTTCTGACGCCACCAAATCAAGACGAAAGATGGGTCCTGACGTGGACGAGTTTATTCCTAACGTGGAAAGATGAGATTCCTTGCATGGAAAAATGGGTTTCCTTACGTGGAAAGATTGAGTCCTCACACGGACATATCAAGATTGATTCCTGACGTGGAAAGAAAGAGATTATTCCTGACGTGGAAGAGTTTAGTCCTGACGCGGACAGATCAAAGGAGTTATTCCTAACATGGAAGAAGAAGATAGATTCCTTACGTGGAGAGATTGGGGTCCTTACGTGGACGGATTAAAGAAAAGTTGATTCCTGACGTGGAAGAATGATGTACTCCTTACATGGAAAGTTGAGTCCTGACGTGGACAGGTTCAGAACCAAAGGTGGATTCCTTACGTGGAAAGATTGAAGTCCTGACGCGGACATGTCAAGTGGTATTGGGGTCCTTACGTGGACAGATTGATATAAGTCTCCTTATGCGGAAAGAAGATTGCTTCCTGACGTGGAAAGATGAAAGGTGTAGTCCTGACGTGGACAGATACAGAAGAGATGATTCCTTACGTGGATGGTGCATTCCTAACGTGGAAGAGTTTATTCCTAACGTGGATGATTTATCTCTAACGAGAAGGCAGACGAGCCGTCCCCAGCAAAGTTGTTGAAGTTTTTTCCGAGTTGACAGCAGATAGAGTCCTGACGTGGACAAGCAAAGGACGAAGTTTCCGATGATTCCTCAGCATGGTCGCACGAGATCAGTGGATTGCCGTAACAGTCAGATTAAGCTGATGAGTGTCATTCTCCAAGCAGGGGTGCAGTTTATTTCTGCGGTTGGCAAATTTCCGGGTTTCTTAGTATTCAACCGTCTCGTACCGCGAATGTCTGAAGGCTCCGGGCTCTTCACCCAATCGGGTCCAAGTCGCTTGAATAGGGGCAGCTGTTGCACCCTAGAATTTGCCCAACCTTATTCACTTGGCATTTGCATCTAGAGTCATGTACATAGACTAACCATCTGCATAGCATAAGCATAGCAAGACATTCAACAGGGGACCAATCATTATTCTCATCTCTAGAGGCCTATCAAGAGGTTATTATCCTAATTCCATCTCATTCAAGTCATCAGAAAAGAATTTGAGAGCAGAGAGTTCAGCAGATCAAGCCTTGAGCCTATCCCCTATCTGAGGGCATCTGAGGGTCAACAAGGGGGTTGTGAGCTGTGAATGGAAGGCATGGAGAGCATCTAGACATCATGAGAGGCTTAGAAAGTCATTTGGGGAGGAAAACAAGTTGTTGAGGTGACCACAAGAATTGCAGTTGAAGACAGTCAACTAGGGTTTCATCTGGGTCAACCCTAGGTCAACCCTAGGTCAATTGACTGATTGAAAGGCATTAAGGGCTATTGGAGAGATGTGGGGTTCATCATTTGACATATAGAGAAGAATATGGTGATATGCTAAGAAGAAATCAAAAGAAATCAAGGAGAAGAGGAGTTTCTAAAATTAGGGTTTCTATGTAAAATCCCCTAGTTTAGGTCAAATTTCCAAGCAAAATAAGTCAAAATGCAAGCTTCAAATGGCTTCTTGGCCAACATGAAACTTGTATAGGATCTCAAGACCTTTAATTTGAGTGGTGGAAGACATTAAGGAGATTTATAGAACTCAAGTTATGGTCCTTGCAAGTTACAGGTCATCTGAGGTATCTGAAATTTTGTCTGTGAAAGTGACTTGACTTCCAAGCAACTTTTACCCCTCAAGGAGATTTCAAATGAATTTCTGGTCAACATAAGAATTGTTCCTCATTGTCTTAGCTTTCTATAATGGTATAGTATTCCTTCATATGATGTGTGGAACTCAACTTATGGTCTTGGCAAGCAAAGGGCATTTTGGTCATTTGTGAATTACAGGTCATTTTAACCTATGTCCAAAACTCATACAAGGAGGCCTCAAATGGAAAAACTTACAACATTAAACTTGCTCCAAATGACATTTTGAGTCTAGAAAAGTGACCATGAGAGATTGTAAAGAATCATATCACAAGGTTTCAAAATTGTTGAATTTAATGAAGGAAAATGGCTTAAAAAATGATATTTTCATATCTTGGCCAAATGATGCAAAATTATAGGTCATTTTGAATGGAAAAGGCATTTTAAAAACATTGGCTAAAGTGGAATTTTGAGCTTAGGTCATAATTTGTGAGTTATCCATGGTTGCTTGAATTGAAAGTAACATAATCCAAATTGAAAAGGAAAAGTGTAAGGGAAATTTCTCCAATGTTCTAGGAGGTTCTAATGCAACCTATATATTCATGCAAGCTGATTCATGCAAGGGTTGGTGCTCCCATTTGTCAAAAATCTCCATTTTCATCCATTCTCTTATTCTTCCATAAGATACTCAAACTCTCACAAACCTCTCAAAATTCTCACATATTTGGATTGAATCATCATCATCATCATTCAAACCCTAGGATTCACATCAAGAAGTGGTTGAATTGATCAAGGATTATACCTATTATCTTCTTCACTCCAACTTGCATGAAGGATGGAATAGCATGATTCACAAGGATTAAGCACAAATCATTGCAAACAGAAGCATATTCATTCATTGGAGATCGTTTTCAGCAAGTATCAAAGGTTGAATTGAGGTCTAACTACCATCACCATCATCAAGTGCAAGGTATGTAAACTTCTTCGAATCTCACTATTCTGGCTGGTAGAGATCATGTGGTTAGGATAATGTTGTTTAGAAACCCTAGAGGATCAATTCTTGAAGCTTAGGGATAGATTCATGGAGATCCATGACAGGTTACCATTTCTGTTGGCTTCGAGAATAAGTTGTGTGTTGAGTTATAATCAATGTGATGAAGCATAGAATAATGAGGCAAGCATGTAGAATATCTGTGGATCATCAGGTTTGAGTTCTGGCAACTTTGACCTCAGGCAAGCATGGTGTGCCCTGAATTTCGTGCTCTCTGTTTGGAGTGTACAGTGAGAGTTAGGGAAAACTAGAATTAGACATGGATTCCTTGAGTTTTGTAGGGTATTTTAGGGCTTGGAGTTGTTATTTTTCATCAAGAAAGCATGGAGAACGAGTGGGTGGAACCTTCGTGCATGGAGTGCATGACTGAAAACCCTAGGCGCTGGAGGTTGAAGAAGGGTGGAGAGCCGTACGATGGAGGTTGGACTCTTGACTGGGAGTATCATCCAACGGCCCACATTTGATCTGAGTTTTGGTGGGAGAATTTGAAATCCCAAACGCACCGTTTCATTAATTGGGGGGATTGGGCTCAGATAGCTATCCACACCCCCCAATTTCATAAGCCCAACGCGCTTAACTTGGTTTTCTTGCTTTTCTCACCCCCCTCCATTTTATTTCTTTATATTTTCTTTTATTTTCTTTAATTTTTTCATGCATCTTCTAAAATTCATAATAAATAGCAAAATCATCATTTTTAATTCATTCTTTTTGCATTATTTTCTTTAGGATGTCTAGAAAATTATAAAAAATAAAAATTGCATTTTATTTTTAATTTGATATTTTTCCCATATTTTCTAAATAAATGACATTTTAAATGGTTTCATTTCATACATGATTTTATTAATTTTTGTTCTATTAGATACTTTCATATTTTTCATCCATTCTTTTTAGGTTGTTTAGGTTAGACATTGAACTTGTAGATTCAATTTAGGTCCCATTTTTAGAAATTAAATTTAGATGCTTAGTGTAAATGTGAATAACATGGACAAATTAGGGTTTTTTAGGTGATGACCTATGAGATTTGATTCTTTTCCCTTAGGACTTAGGGTTTGACTAGTTTAGTTATGGGACTATAGGGGGCTATGGGTAGTTATTAGATCCCCTTAGAAAAAGTTAGGATTCCCCTACTGCTATTAATACTCTGTATATATCTGATTGACTGGTATGGTGTGCCCTCTGGGGATTATTGCTTGCTTGCTTGGGTATTGGGATTGTCTGGGGACTTGGGAGCTGAAGACTTGAGGAGATGAAGGCCATTGGAGATCCAGAGATTGAAGATCAACTGCCAGAGTTGAATAGGAGGTTATTGCTAGCAGCTGCTGAGGAGACTAGGGTCTAGGAGCTAGGCAGAGCTCTAGATTAGAAAGCTTGCTTCTCAAACATAGATGGCTTTGTTTGCCTCTATCCTTTCTCTATGATTCAAAGTCTTTTTCAAATATCCACCTCCTTCCTTTGGAAGGATCAGTGAATATATTTGAAAGATAGAACTTTTGAGAGGAAACTTTCTGTTTAATGTTAACAGTTGATGAACCACCCTTGGTAGGTAATTAACTGTCTAACATTCATTCACCTCATCTGGTTGACTGATGTTCATCCTAGAGCCTGAGACTTGAAGAAAAGCCATTGCAGATGGAAGGTAGATGATCAAAGCCCTTACCTGAAGGCCATGAAGATAGAGACTGCTGCTGACTGAATCTTGTAGCTGATTAGAGAGGACTTGAAGATGGATATTGATGCAGAGCTGCTGTGGCTGTTTATTTTGATGTATTTCATTTCTTGATGTATTGATTGGTTTTCCTGACTGTATTGTTTGCTGTTTACCCTGTTGGGTTGAAAGTGAAGCCTGTTCACTTTTGCCTATTGTTTTCTAGGTTCGAGGTTGAGTGGGACTCCCTTGCCTCGCTTGTATTGTTGCATCCATGCATTTTACCGCTTTACTGTATATATATCTGATATTGTTTCTGTTTCTGCCTATCCCTTAGGATCTCTGTTTCTCTCTGTGCAAGAGAGGAGCATGATAGACACTAGGTCTTAACCCATGCATGATAACATTAGGATAGTTTGTTTCCCTTCGCAACCGTAGGATAGAGTTATGTCTCTTCTTCCTCAAAACAAACAGAAAAACACATAAAGATTTCAAACACAATAAAAGACACTTCTTCCGTAAAAGAATGTGAACTCATCAAAACGTTATTTTTGTCTGCCGGGACTGTTAATCAGAAAAACCTTTTTCAGAAGGAATAAAATCAACAGACAGACCTGTGTCTTCCATGGCCCGAACTACGTTTGCTCTGATCTTCCATGCTGTGTGGAAGTACGTAGGCATAGGATGCGATATCCTAGCGAGCAACCTTCCCCTCCTTTCCCGTAGGTAGGCGAACTACGTTGACTCTGATTTCTCGTTCCAGGCGGGAATACGTAGGCATAAAGTGCGATACTTTGCCGAGTCATTTTATTTTCATTCTCTTTTCTTTTAACCCCTGACCTTTATAGTAGATAGAATAACAATCCATACCCGAAAACAAGCGTGGATCCCGTCGAGTACGACGGACGTGAGGGGTGCTAATACCTTCCCCTTGCGTAACCGACTCCCGAATCCAGGTTTTGGTTGCGACGACCATGACTTTCCCGTGTTGTGCGAGGTTTACTCTGAGCGTTTCCTTTCCCTCCCGTGGGATAAATAACGCACGGTGGCGACTCTTCTGTCAGCCGGCGCCGATTTTCGCAGTAGCGACAAGTTGCAAGTGGTTTTGTGAAAATATCCGCAAGTTAGTTTTTACTATCAACATGCTCAAATATGACATCACCTTTTTCAACATGATCACATAGGAAATTATGGTGAATATCAATGTTCTTAGTGCATGAATGTAGCATCGAATTCTTGGTTAGATTGATATCGCTAGTGTTGTCGCACATAATGGGAATACGTTGCAAGTTTATATCAAAATTAAGTAATTGTTGCTTAAGCCACAAGATTTAGGCACAACAACTACCAGCCACAACATATTCTGCCTTGATGGTTGACAAAGCAACAAAAACTTGTTTCTTGCTATGCCAACTTACTAAGGCATTTGAAAACATGTGGAAAGTTCCACTAGTGCTTTTCCTATCCGATTTGCAACTGGAAAAATTAGAGTCGGTGTATTCGACCAAGTTATAATCACTTCCTTTTGAATACCAAAGCCCTTATTGAGAGGTGCCATTAAGATATCTAAGAATACACTTTACAACTTTTAAGTGAGATTCTTTAGGAGCCGATTGATAACGAGCACACATGCATACGCTAAACGTGATATCTGGCCTAGATGCGATAAGATATAGAAGTGAGCCTATCATACCTCTATATTTCTTCACATCTACTTCCTTACCATTTGTGTCCTTTTCTAAATTACCATTTGTGTCCATAGGTGTATTGATAAACTTTTCATCTTCCATACCAAAGCGCTTTAGCAATTCTTTGAAATACTTCATTTGACACATCAATGTATCCTTTTTAAATTGCTTGATTTGAAGCCCAAAGAAGTAGTTCAACTCCCTTATGAGGCTCATCTCAAACTCTCCATGCATAAGCTTAGAGAACTCTTCTACAAGTTGCATATTAGTTGATCCAAATATAATATCATCAATATAAACTTGAACTAGAAAGGTGTGCTTCCCTTGGCGCTTAATTAATAGAGTAGTATCTACTTTTCCCCTTGGGTATCCTTGGTCAATTAAAAATTTGCTTAGTCGCTCATATTAATCCCTAGGGGCATGTTAGAGACCATACAAAGCTTTTTTGAGCTTGTACACATAATTTGGATGCTCATGACTTTCAAAACCTGGGGGTTGAGCTACATATACTTCTTCATTAATGAAACCATTTAGAAACACATTTTTCACGTCTATTTGAGATAACTTAAAATTCTTGGCGCAAGCATAGGCTAGTAGAAGACGTATAGCCTCAAGGTGAGCCAGCATAAGTTTCCTCATAATCGATGCCCTCCTCTTGGTTGTAGCCTTGAGCCATTAGTCGAGCCTTATTGCGGGTTATCACCCCATTTTTGTCAAGTTTATTCCTAAAAACCCATCGGGTTCCAATTACTTGATGATCTTTAGGACGAGGGATAAGGTCTTAAACACCATTTCTTTTGAATTGATTTAGTTCATCTTGCATGGCCATAAGCCAATGCTCATCAAGCAATGCATCTTTAGCATTTTTAGGCTCTACTTGAGACACAAACGCAAAGTGATAACAAAAACTATTTATCTTAGGGTGAGTAGTTACTCCCTTTATGATTTCTCCAAGTATGTTATCAATAGGGTGATCCTTTGATGTCTTCCAAGTCAGAGGTAGTCCCTTTATTGTAGTTGTACTTTCTTCCTTTTCCTATTCATCATTGTTGTCTTTTTTCTTCTCATCATTTACCACTTTAGGTTGATCAATCCTTTGTTTGATTCTGAAATTCTAGCAAGCATACGATGGATGTTATCACGGATGTTATGACATCCACTGTAACATAGACTACATAATAATAAGCTGTAAATGGAAAGCAGTAAATAACACAAGAGATTGTTCACCCAGTTCAGTATCAACCACACTTACATCTGGGGGCTACCAAGCCAGGGAGGAAATTCACTATCAGTAGAATTAATTCAGAGTCAAACAATTCCAGTTTGCACTCTTCACTTAAGATCTACCCAATGACACTTCAGCCTAGAGACCATTAGACCAGAGTTTCCCACTCACTCCCCCTCAATCACCTCAGTGATATCAATACACAATTACAAAACCAATATGAAGATACACTTCAAACACACCTTGATTTTGCTTCACAGCTTTGATCAAGTGACACACACTCTTGCTTAACAGGTTTGAGTGACACAATGAACACACTTGTTCATACATAATAACCAAAGCAATTATACAGCATACAATTGCTTGGCACACAAGGAATCCTAAGACTCCAAGACACGCGTGAAGAGCAAACCTCTTCACTCACAAAACACACTCTATGATCTCTCACTAGAAGCTCTATCCTCTGTGTCTCTACCCATTAGGAATGATCCTTCTGCTATTTATAGTAGTAGACCTGCGTTGGGCCTTGGTAGAGAATTTAGGTTTACCCAAGATAAACCTTTCTTCATGAAGCTGTGCACTTATCATTAGGTCAGGAGCCTTCTATGTTATCCTCAGCAATGCTTGTTATTTTGCCTAAAATAACTATGCTTCCTGGATTGTTTCCTGAAGTATAGCCTGAGCTAATAATAGAAAAACAAACCCTGTGCACCCTGATGTCATACGATCAATGTCATAACATTCAGTCATGACATTCAGCTTCACTTACTCTTAGCTTTCCTGGCATAACACTCTTCATGTATGTCCTAACATCAGTTATGACATTTATTCATACATTAATGTTTTGCCATAAAATGAAGCCAATCAAAAGCATCTACAAACTCCCCCTTTAACAAACTTTTGGCTAAAACACCCTGTTAATATATCAGAGTTTACAAGCAGCAGAAGTCTAACATAACATGCAGGAAAGCTACTAGCTACACACTATCAGTGTTGTCTACACACTCATATTGTTAGCTCTCAGGATCAACCTGTTCACACATAACCATCTATTAGTCAGTACTACAGATGTCACAATGTGTTGAGTAACATATCAGAGTTACTCCCCCTCAACTGATGCATATCACATCAGGTGTACAAAACCTGCAGACACCCTGCAGTCACACATATTCATCCAGCCTGCTCTGGATGTTATGACATTCAGGATGACATCCTGAAGCACACCTACTGTGAAACAACCTGTGCTACTCCCCCTGAAGAGATGCACAACATTCTGCAATCATCCTGCAGATACACACAGCACTAGCAGCTATAGAGCTACTAGGTTCCATCAAGGAACACACATATATCTAACATACATTCCTATACTCATTAGGAACTCGCACATCACTAACAGCATCAGCTGTTATGACACATGCACATTAGCAAAGTCTTCAATCATGCATATTTGCTGCAGCCCTTGTCACACACCTGCAACATACTTGTAGCAACAATTCAGCCAAGAGTCTTCCACCAGCATCATCTCTAACCTGCTGGATGTTATCTACCACTCTTTCTCCCCCTGTTTAGCCACAAATTAAGATCAAACTAATAAAATAGTCTGGATCATAATGAGTAACATTACACATGTTTGGGGTCATTACAAATAAAAACTGCTCTTGGAGAGCATCACAAATTCAAGCTGTTACAAAAAAAACACAAAATTCTAAGCAAATAACCAACAAAAACACATCATCAGCACATCATCAGCTCAGCAACCATCAGCCTGAGCCACACAATAGGCTACCACCTCATCAACCTTCTTCCTCTTCAGAGCTGGAACCAATGTTATGAGCATCGGTTGAGACATCCTTGTCACAGTCATCAGAATCTGCACCTGACATAGCTACACCATCAGCAATATTGTAACACCCCACTTTCCAAATTAAATAAAATATAAACATTATAAATAAACATCAGAGTTTTCACCAAAATAGTGGGATATCACATCACCAAATTTTTATAAAAATACTTTATTAATTATTCTCAAAAATAATACAGCGGAAAACATTATTCCAACATTCTCGGCCATCCGCCAAATTTCATAAAATCTTTATTATTATAATTCACAAAAAAAGTGATACGTCACAGGATTACAACAAGTTTGACATAAAACAATTAAAACACCCATATCCCGTGTTACGTATCAGAGCATCCTAGACTCGACTGGCACACCACTATCCAAGCTATCTAAGTACCTGGATTATCTGTACTTCCGGAGAAGCACAGACACAACAACAACCAAGGGGTGAGAAAACATGATCAAAAATATATTGGTAATGCAATACATGTAAACAAGGTAGTAAAACACACCAACACACCAATATTCACCCCAACAACTCCATATAACGAACCTACTGTTCAAATTACAATATAACATATTATAATGCAAATATGCAACTCAACACCATGCATGCGGTACCGACTCATTGGTTCATTCAATCGAACCTGGATAGATCACTTACGCTCCTCCTGAGACATGATCTATCCCCCACCATTCTCCACAAAGGAGTACGGATGAATCACTTACGCTCCTCCTGAGACATGATTCATCCCACCAAAACACCATGATATGCACACACCAATGCATACTATCATATTTAGGCACACTAAGTGCACACGATCCTCCTGATCATATCATCATACATCAATGCATATATGTGTAGATATATTACACCAACACCATATAAATCAATCAGATAGTAAACAAATTCATACTATAACACCATATATAACCACACCCCAACACCCGGGAACACACGATCCTATTGATCACTACATACATATATGTTAACTAATTGTCCACCAACAATATTAAGGGAAATGAGTACTATCACCCAGTACACAGGTTAGATCCCACACTCATCATCTTTACAATGCATCAAGGCCAGAAAGATCACCCCAGACCAATGCTCAAGGCCAAACATCACCAAAGTCACATTCTGGTTCTGCTACGCTCGCTGGCATTCGCTAGGCGAAGCTTCGCCAACACTCGCCAGGCGAAGCCCAGCGAATGCTGCGATTCACCAACTTCCTCACAGTTCTGCAGTACTATTCTAGGCCAAATCAAACTTATCATTTCAACTCAAATTCTCAGCCTACTCTAGTACCAACCTTGTACATTACCGTAACTAAATCGGTTCCTAAATCTTATTCCCAAAGTCATCGCTTAAACATTCTACCGATGCCTTAAAAGGTCACACAGAATCTCCCTAAAAACCTTAAACCCAGCCTATACGCCGAATTAACCAAAAACAACAATTCATCAACATTGACCTATACTCCATCGCTATCAATTACTAGTTATCATCAAACACAAACACACCATTATACTTACCAATTATTATATACTTCCTACTCTAGAACCAACATTACGGTACATTACCTACACTTCAGAGTTACTCTGAATCTCACCAAGGTCCTAACCAGAGTCACTAACAACATCACAGGGAACAACACATAATTTTCCCAAATTTATAATCATGGTCATTACCAACGCTACAATAGCAACACAAAATCTCACAAAAACTTTATTCATAGTTACTATCAACACTGCAGTAACAACATATAATCTCACTAATATCACCATAATATATATATATATACCAAATTCACCAATACCAATCAACAATTCATCAATATCAAGCATCAATTTATCATTAGCAACAACAATAACACGCATGCCAATATAAAACTTCATAGATCGACATTTTCCTACGGGGTTAAGGAATCCCCTCTACCCTATACATGTATATATACCATCCCAATCAAGTTTCTCCCCCCTTACCTGGATAATTATTCTGATCGGTGATAAATTCCTCCAAGATTCTTCATCCCTAGCCTTTTCCCTTTCTCTTTGTTCTTCGCTTTTCTCTATTCTCCCAATTTCCCTTCTCACGGTTTCTATCGTGCCTTTTCATATTTCCATTCTAACTTCCCCATAACCCTTCCACTTCTTATTTTACTTATTCCAACCACTAATATACCCAATACTAATTCTAATAATAATAATTATAATAATCATTATAATAATAATAATAATAATAATAATAATAATAATAATAATAATAATAACAACAATAATAATAATAATAATATAATACTATTGTAATATTATAGTAATATTCAACATAATAATAATAATAGTAATACACCCAACAATAATTATAATTATAATAATAATAATACTAATGATAATAATAACAATTATATTAATACTAATAATAAAATAATATTAATAATAATAATCTTAATATTAATAATACTAATATAATATTACTAATATTAATAATACTAATCATAATAATACTATTAATAATAATAATAATAATACTAATAATATTATTATTATCTCACCAAAATAATAATAATAATAATAATAATAATAATAATAATAATAATAATAATAATAATAGTAATAATATTATCATCTCACCAAAATAATAATAATATTAATAATATTAATAAATATAATAATATATAATAATAATAATAATACCCCCACCAATATTACTATTATTCATTATATTATCATATTCACACCAAAAATCATAATAATATAATAATTATATTAATAATAATATTATATTCTCCATATTAATAATATTACTACAAATATTAATAATAATCATAAATATAATAGTAATAATAATAATAATAATAATAATAATAATAATAATAATAATAATAATAATAATAATAATAATAATAATAATAATAATAATAATAATAATAATAATAATAATAATAATAATACCACCACCAATATTACTATTATTTCTTATATTATTATAAACTCACCAAATTACCACCAATGATCCTCCCATCTCAGGGACACCCACCAAACATCATCAAATACACCCTACCAAAGGGCACATCAACATATAATATTTAAAATAATAATAAAATGACTAAATAATTAAAATGGGTGTTACAACTCTCCCCCACTTTAATTATTTTCGTCCTCGAAAATTACCTGATGGAAATAATTCCGGATACGCTCCCCGCATCCTTTATTCCAATTCTCAGGTCACACTGCCTTCTACAACACCTCCCCATACTACTTTCACCAAAGATATCTCCTCCCTTCGGAGTTGTTCCTCGCTCGCCAAAACGAACTAGCAATGCCTCAACAATCGGAATATTTTTCACTTGTACATCATCCACCTGGTTTAATGTACTTTCTCGACTAAGACACATGAAACATATCATGCCAATTCACAGCGACAACGGAAAAACAGTCTAACATGTTACTCCTCCCATGCCTCCGCTGCGCCACTCTGATACAACTACAGAACACGGTGCGAACTTCTGAGATTTCGAAGCTCGACCAACACCAGTCACCGGCGTGACTCTCAAAACACATATTGCCTCGGATCCTCTCGATCTTCTCAGCCATCTCAAGCATAATTTTCAAGTCTGAGTATAACACTCTCACTCGATTTATTTCAACACAGGAGAGTCCTACACTCCCTATCTCACCAAGCCACATATAGTGCCATTCCGACACTAGGATGGTAACCGTTATTATAGGTAACTCAATCAACGATAATTAATCATCCCACGATCCACCTTTATCCAACATACTAATGCTCCACAAATTCTCTAAAGTCTAGATAGTCCTCTTTCATTGCCCATCCCTCTGCGGGTGACAGGCAAAATTCAACCTCATCTTAATACCCGGAGCATCCGCAACTCCCCCAAAATCTCAACATAACTCCCAAATTTCCATCTGATACAATATTCGATATCTCATACAACTTCGCCACTTCGCCAATATGCATCTCATATATCCTCAACATAGAATAGTCAATCCACTAACAATAATCCAAATTAAAATTATATCTTTCCAATTCTCTGGAAATCTCAACACCAACTCCGCGAAAATACTACCCGGTTTCTACTCTGGAATATTCAACGGCTGCATCAGACTCAACAGTCTTTGATGTTCACTCTTCGAATTCCGACAATTCTAACCAGCATATTCAACCTCAACTACTCATCCCCTTATCCATGGTCTCCAAAACAATCTACTCAAATTCGGTTACTTCTTCATAGCACCGGGATGGATACTCCATCTACCTCAATGTATTTCTTCACGAGTACTCCTACTCCCCTCAACAACATCTGGTACACATACCCTATCATAACATATCATGGTACTATTTCCACAAACCCGACAATCCACTCTTCGACTCTAATTTATCAATTTCAACTAATTCACTACTCAACCCAAGTTTCTGACTTTCTCGATTCTGCTCAAGGATATCACTAGTCAGATCTTAATAATAAAAGCTTAGCTCCATAAGAAGTCTCCTTACTCACAAAACTCATATTATGAAATTGCTCAATTAGTTCTAACTCTTTTCACCATCATCTTCGGTATATGCAAATATTTCTAACTCACTGCATCATCTACCATGTCCGCTTTACCTGAATGGTAATTCAACTCGAAGTCGTACTCTTTTCGAAGTCCCAATTATTTCCTATGCCTCATATTCGTCTTATTCAAATTAAACAAACACCTTAAACTCTTAAGATCACCGAACATCTCCGATCTCAGTCTGAACTTTTGAAGACTCCGACTCCGGTACAATCACAATAGTAACCAACTCTAAATCACTGGTCGGATGATTTCTCTTATACACTTCAAGTTGCCTTTTGCATAATTGAAACTCGTTGAAGTTGTCTTTAGCAAATCCCCTAATTATATCAACAAGCATCACAAACACCACAATTAGTTCTATCGGATTCGGCAGAACTTTCCTTACGGAAGTATATCACCGCTCTTTTTCCAACACTGATAACTCCAGTTCCTTATGCTCAACATAATCCTCTATACTCTTCGAATACCTTAAAATATCATTTATTAACACAACCATTACCTTATATAAATAATTACAGAAGATCCCATGCCAAGTGGACAAACAAGTTGTGAGTTATAGCGGGAACACATACCGTACCGCCCGTCCTTACCATAACATTCAAACACACTTCATCAATAAATAGCTTAAATCTATGTCAATACTTCACCATCTCATAGATAATTTGAATAGCTTTCCAACGCTTTGAACCGCGCGTCATTCCGAGTTACGGTTCTCCCGTTACGGCAAAAACACCAGAATAACATTTTCTGCCCATGACCCCTTCGCCAGGCGAACACCGCAGCGAATATAGACGTTCGCCAGTATGCTCGCCAGGCGAACATGACAGTCCCAAAATCCTCTTTTCGACCGTTACCCGACTTCCGAGTGTCCGATTTCGATTCCGTAAAAAGCTGTAATCTCGGAATTTAACGTACAACAACAATTTTATACTTAGGAAGCCATCCAACACATTTTAAATCTATGAATAATTTAAAACTCGATTACTTCCAATCTCAACAGCAGATCTTTGAGCCTCCTAATACGATAGAACTTTTGACCTTCGTCCCATCCACCACAAGAACTCTACTCGAGATCACATAACCAAGGGACTCACATCCCTCGATCAATTGTTTCATCAAATCATTAACTCTTGGAAGCGAACACCTATCCTTGATAGTCACCCTGTTCACTTATCTATAGTTCACCCAAAGCTTCACAAAACCTTCTATCTGTCTAACCAACAAAATTGGTGCACATTACGGTAGCACACTCAAACAAAAGAACCTCTCTCCTAGAAGGTCTTCAAGTTGACTCTTCAACTTCTCCAATCCCAACGAAAACACACCATATGGAGTCACTAATATCGGACTCGTTCCAACAACAAAGTCAACGTGTGAGCTTTACTTCACACTCCGATAGTAAATCACCTACCTCATCCGGAAACCTCCGGCAATCGCAAATAATTGACAAATCCCAATTTTTCTCACTTTCCTTCTCATTCCAAGTTTCAGTCAAAATAGACACTTCAACACCGTCTTACGCCAAATTCCTCAAAATAATCCCTTAAGCACTTAGCTTAACTCAAGACTATTCACTGCTCACGCCACCCAAGCTTGCAAGACGTGTCTATCCCATCCAACACAATCTCGTCCAGTATTAACAAGAGATTAAGGGTGATCAGTTCCTCAATTTGTTAATAGACAGCCGAAATCATGATGGGGTACAAACCATCTTTACCAACTATTATATCATTCCTCAACAACATAGGCCACCCAATTGTAGCTTTCCGGAGAAATACAACTTCTCCCCCACTGGAATCATTCCACTTCTACCGACAAACTTAACCAACAACATGTATCGACAGTGTTTTTACGCACATGTCGCATACCAGGGAACAACAACACTAGACAACATTGGCCGGACGGACTGACCTGCTCTGATACCAATTGTAACACCCCACTTCCCAAATTAAATAAAATATAAACATTATAAATAAACATCAGAGTTTTCACCAAAATAGTGGGATATCACATCACCAAATTTTTATAAAAATACTTTATTAATTATTCTCAAAAAGAATACAGCGGAAAACATTATTCCAACATTCTCGGCCATCCGCCAAATTTCATAAAATCTTTATTATTATAATTCACAAAAAAAGTGATACGTCACAGGATTACAACAAGTTTGACATAAAACAATTAAAACACTCATATCCCGTGTTACATATCAGAGCATCCTAGACTCGACTGACACACCACCATCCAAGCTATCTAAGTACCTGGATTATCTGTACTTCCGGAGAAGCACAGACACAACAACAACCAAGGGGTGAGAAAACATGATCAAAAATATATTGGTAATGCAATACATGTAAACAAGGTAGTAAAACACACCAACACACCAATATTCACCCCAACAACTCCATATAACGAACCTACTGTTCAAATTACAATATAACATATTATAATGCAAATATGCAACTCAACACCATGCATGCGGTACCGACTCATTGGTTCATTCAATCGAACCTGGATAGATCACTTACGCTCCTCCTGAGACATGATCTATCCCCCACCATTCTCCACAAAGGAGTACGGATGAATCACTTACGCTCCTCCTGAGACATGATTCATCCCACCAAAACACCATGATATGCACACACCAATGCATACTATCATATTTAGGCACACTAAGTGCACACGATCCTCCTGATCATATCATCATACATCAATGCATATATGTGTAGATATATTACACCAACACCATATAAATCAATCAGATAGTAAACAAATTCATACTATAACACCATATATAACCACACCCCAACACCCGGGAACACACGATCCTATTGATCACTACATACATATATGTTAACTAATTGTCCACCAACAATATTAAGGGAAATGAGTACTATCACCCAGTACACAGGTTAGATCCCACACTCATCATCCTTACAATGCATCAAGGCCAGAGAGATCACCCCAGACCAATGCTCAAGGCCAAACATCACCAAAGTCACATTCTGGTTCTGCTACGCTCGCTGGCATTCGCTAGGCGAAGCTTCACCAACACTCGCCAGGAGAAGCCCAGCGAATGCTGCGATTCACCAACTTCCCCACAGTTCTGCAGTACTATTCTAGGCCAAATCAAACTTATCATCTCAACTCAAATTCTCAGCCTACTCTAGTACCAACCTTGTACATTACTGTAACTAAATCGGTTCCTAAATCTTATTCCCAAAGTCATCGCTTAAACATTCTAGCGATGCCTTAAAAGGTCACACAGAATCTCCCTAAAAACCTTAAACCCAGCCTATACGCCAAATTAACCAAAAACAACAATTCATCGACATTGACCTATACTCCATCGCTATCAATTAGTAGTTATCATCAAACACAAACACACCATTATACTTACCAATTATCATATACTTCCTACTCTAGAACCAACATTACGGTACATTACCTACACTTCAGAGTTACTCTGAATCTCACCAAGGTCCTAACCAGAGTCACTAACAACATCACAGGGAACAACACATAATTTTCCCAAATTTATAATCATGGTCATTACCAACGCTACAATAGCAACACAAAATCTCACAAAAACTCTATTCATAGTTACTATCAACACTGCAGTAACAACATATAATCTCACTAATATCACCATAATATATATATACCAAATTCACCAATACCAATCAACAATTCATCAATATCAAGCATCAATTTATCATTAGCAACAACAATAACACGCATGCCAATATAAAACTTCATAGATCGACATTTTTCTACGGGGTTAAGGAATCCCCTCTACCCTATACATGTATATATACCATCCCAATCAAGTTTCTCCCCCCTTACCTGGATAATTATTCTGATCGGTGATAAATTCCTCCAAGATTCTTCATCCCTAGCCTTTTCCCTTTCTCTTTGTTCTTCGCTTTTCTCTATTCTCCCAATTTCCCTTCTCACGGTTTCTATCGTGCCTTTTCATATTTCCATTCTAACTTCCCCATAACCCTTCCACTTCTTATTTTACTTATTTCAACCACTAATATTCCCAATACTAATTCTAATAATAATAATTATAATAATCATTATAATAATAATAATAATAATAATAATAATAACAATAATAATAATAATAATATAATACTATTGTAATATTATAGTAATATTCAACATAATAATAATAATAGTAATACACCCAACAATAATTATAATTATAATAATAATAATACTAATGATAATAATAACAATTATATTAATACTAATAATAAAATAATATTAATAATAATAATCTTAATATTAATAATACTAATATAATATTACTAATATTAATAATACTAATCATAATAATACTATTAATAATAATAATAATAATAATAATAATAATAATAATAATAATAATAATATTATTATTATTATTATCTCACCAAAATAATAATAATAATAATAATAATAATAGTAATAATATTATTATCTCACCAAAATAATAATAATATTAATAATATTAATAAATATAATAATATATAATAATAATAATAATACCCCCACCAATATTACTATTATTCATTATATTATCATATTCACACCAAAAATCATAATAATATAATAACTATATTAATAATATTACTACAAATATTAATAATAATCATAAATATAATAATAATAATAATAATAATAATAATAATAATAATAATAATAATAATAATAATAATAATAATAATAATAATAATAATAATACCACCACCAATATTACTATTATTTCTTATATTATTATAAACTCACCAAATTACCACCAATGATCCTCCCATCTCAGGGACACCCACCAAACATCATCAAATACACCCTACCAAAGGGCACATCAACATATAATATTTTAAATAATAATAAAATGACTAAATAATTAAAATGGGTGTTACAAATATCTCTTTCAAGACTTTGAATAAATGATTCTAACTTGATCGTTCGTGCAGTTGCTATCCTGATTGTTTCTCCCAATTCCCTACATGTCTCCTTTAATTATGCTATTACCATTCTTTTAGAGATCTTGGCCCTCTCACTATAAGCGAAAGTCATATCTGGCACATGTCTTCCTTCAAATAGTTTAAAGTGAAGGGACAATGCAGGTTCCCTTTTGCTGGCAACATCACATGAATTCAGGATTCCCGGGTATTGATTGAGTATGGTCTCACAAATGAGGGAAGGGAAAGCAATAGGCAGCTTGATAGCACTGTTTGTGGAGTGCTTAACAACTTGATCAAAGATGTATAGACCAAAGTCAAAGTTAACTTTGGTACCTATGTGTCGCTACCGCGAAAATAAGGTGCCCGCAAAACAGAAGAGTCGCCATCTTTCGTTATTTATCCCTCAGAACGGGAAAGGAAACGATCGGAAAAACCTGACGAAAAGGTATAAGACAAGGTCGTCGCAAACAATATCTGGGTTCGGGAGTCGGTTACGCAAGGGGAAGGTATTAGCATCCCTCACGTCCATCGTACTCGATGGGATCCATACTTGTTGTGTTTATCTGACGGGTTTATTTAACTATCTACCTATCAAGGCCGGTCTGAAAAGAAAATAAAATGACTCGGCAAAGCGTCGCACTTTATGCCTACGTATTCTCATCAGAGAATGAGAAATCAGAGTCAACGTAGTTCGGCTAACTACGGGTTATGGGGGAAGGTGGCTCGCCAATACGTCAGTATTGTGCCTACGTACTCTCAACAGGTATGAGAGATCAGAGCTCACGTAGTTCGGGATAATACGACTTACGGGGATTCAGATTCATCTGTTTTCGAGTAGGGTTAACAAACAGTTCCAGCAGTTTGGCGTACGCAGCTCGACCCTCGGAGACTTAGGCATTACCGTTTGCGATAGAACTGGGAGTTAACGACACTCTTTTCTTCAGAAAAGCTTCGTTTGAATTATGGGCCCACGGGGCAAAAGGTTTGAAGTTTGTTTTCTGTCTTTTACGGAAGAATTGTTTTTTATGTTTGTCTGTAGTTTGTACAGCACTAGAGACTATGACCTGGGAACGAATGCGTTGCATATCGTCCAAAGGACGCATACTAAACATTCTAGACGATTGAGAGGAGGCCGCTCAATTATCATTACCCAAGTAGCTTAAGGCTCGTAACGTGCTTATACTAACTTGCCTTTATTACGTTTTTTTTACTGATGTTTGAGATGAGAAGAGAGAACAGACTCAACTAAGAGGAGACTATCAAGTCCTAATGTTGTCATGCCAAGGATTCATCCTATGGTTGAGGTTTGAAACAGGGAACTCCTAGAAGTTATCATGCATAGGTTTCAACCTAAAGTTCTAATCATCACTTCCTTGTCAAAGGAAGTGAGATTCCTAGGGGATCATGTCAATGATAAACAGAAACAGATAAAGCATCAGCTTAAACAGTAAACAGTAAACGATTGTAAAATACATGCAATGCAAGTGAGGGAGGAAATGTGTGTGGGGCATCAGCCTCCACAAGCTCGTCTCGACCTCAAGCCAGATATGAATAACTGCAATCATGAAAGAAAAATAAAATGCCATCAAGCAAATCACAAATCACATAGGCAAGGGAGCAGAGCTCTACCGAATACCCGCAAGCAAAGCCATACAGTAAAAGTACAAGCAGAGGGGGCAACTCAACCTCTAGTGCAATCATGCTCCTAGCTTAACACAATCTAAACATGAACTTATTCTAATGCATCAAGCAAATCACACAGGCCACATCAATACAGTTGCACAGAAAAAAACAGACAGTCAAGAAAGCAGATCAACAGCTTCTACAGCTCCACAGCAAAGCAATCCTCTGACTGCAGTTTAGTCCTCAGTCTGTACCTGTTCTTCAAGGCTTTCATCTTCAATAGCAAGTATCAAATTGCTTCTTCAAGCTTTCAATGCATCAATCACAAGTATCAACTTGTTCTTCATCTTCTTCAAGCTTCAGCTCTTTCTTCAATCTCAATTTGATCTTCCTCACACAAGTATCAACTTGTTCTTCTTGATCTTCAAGCTTCAGCTCCAATGGCAGTCTTCAAAAAAAAGGGGAAGTGCCAACCTCTAGCATCTTCAATCTTCTAGCAAGGAACTCCATCCTCTAGCAAGGGAGAAAGATTCATCTAACAAGAGCAAGATGGGATAGGGAGAAGCAAAGTGAATACCAAAGGTCACCTCTAAGCACTCCACCATCAAAGAAAGGAAACTTCAAAGGTTCTACCAACTTGTGAAGAGCCACACATCCTACCAAAGGAGGGATGAGGCCTTCTCAAGGGGACCTTACATCATAGGGAGGAATGGAAGTGATCAACACCTTCCATGTTTCATGAAGGAAGAAAGTCTATTCTAAGAGATCTCCCTAAAAACCCTAATCTTTAGCCCTAAACAAACTACACCAAAGGGAGAGCAATCTTCAAGTCCAAGCTCCACCATGCATTCCACAGCAGCCCACACAAGTCTTCATCACCATCCAAAAGCAAGAGAAGCAAAACCCTAGTCTAAGGGAACTAATGAAGTCATTCTAGTTGAGTTAGCAAGTTAGGATCACCTAAAACCTAGTATTAAAGTTAATTCTAACTAAAATACTAAAATCAATTATAAAATCTTACAAAAATAACTATGGGAACCTATGTCAATCATGACTCTACCATGTTAATTCCATAGATCAAATCCTCAAATAAGACCTAGAAATAAGTTCTACACTACAAGGTACTAAACTTAAACCCTAAAAGGAAGCACCTAAAGTTTCAACCTAAAAACAACACCTAATTTCATCACAAAAATGTGAGAAAAATACTATGGGAGCATACATGTCTAAGCTAATCACAAACAAAAAATCAAGCAAAACCTCATCACCAAATGATCAAACTAAAATCATCAAACAGAGGTATCAACCATGGTAATTTTATTAACAAATAAAATGCAAAAAAATGCACAAAAAATAAAAATGCATGGTTTTCCTAATATTTTTATTCAATAAAATTCTAGATTCAATCATGAATCAGGGGGAAAAACCCTGGAATTAATTGACCTATTTTTCTATTTTTAATGAATTATTATCAAACTAATATGAAATGAAGAAAATAAAAGGAAAACAAAAGAAATTAACAAAACTAGCGTGCCAAATAGCAATTATAATCAGTTCAATATGTGGGTTGGGCCAGAGTGGGGGTGTGAATATCATTCAGAGTCTTAAGCCCATTGTCTTCCAATTAATGAAACGGTGCGTATCACTAAAGGGTCCAATTCAGAGTTTTCAAAGCAATCGTGGTCGTGCGTTGAGGTTACTTGGTCAAAGTCTCATATCAATCCAACGCTTCTTGTGCATCTTCCCTATTCAAATGTTCAGATGGAGGGAGTTTACAGACGGTGGCCAGAGCAGTGGCGCCACCGTCTTCTCCGGTGAAGACAAATACACAGGTCATCAAACAACACATAACCCTACATCATCTTATTCAGTTTTTAATGCTGATCACGAATCTACCACTAGAATCATCTAGTTCCTTCTCTAACTCAAAACACGATAGCATCTTCAGAATTTGTCAAAATCTTGAATCTCACCATTCTCCAAATTAAAGGCATCAATCCAATCCTCATCTCATGGTGATCAATTTCCCCTATCTAATCTTGATTATCTATCCAAGAATCTCTAGAATTCAGTCTCAACAGAAATTGGTCATCATCCTAACTTGTCTCTATTCATGCAATTAATCATATTAAATCCATCTACACATTGCAAGGATCCTAACCACCTATAGATTTCTATTTATCTCCTCCTAAATTATGCATAGGGATGAAAAGTACCAAACTGAGTTCAGAGGTGTAACAGATGCAGTTCTTGATCACTTCAACCTCCAAGATGATGCAGATACACTCCAAAACTCCTTTTGAAGCTAATGCAACCTTCAATTTTCCTTGATTCCTCCTTGAACTCATAAATCGATTTCCTCTTGCAACTCTAAATTTTCAATGGCTCTCTCTGCTACCAGCTTCAAACTCTTCCAAAAAAATGGCTGAACACACTCAACAACTTATATAGAACTCATTAGAATCATCCAGAACCTTCTCAAAGCTTCATAATGAGATATTGGATTTTCAAATTCTCACCAAAATCTCCTCCACACCAGTCACGATATGCACTCTGTTTTGGCTTCAAAATGCTTGCTTTGCACTCCTCATGAGATATTGAATCTGAATGGTGATGATTCACTCATTGTTTCCATCCAATGGCTCATGTTTAATATGTTACTTCATCATGAAGAAACAAAGAGAAAGGGCATGATATTGGACTCAAATCAAAATTATAATATTGCCAAAGTTTTTAGAATGCATTTTCCATTCAAAAAATGATATTATTTTGCTTCATTTGCACCCATATCATTAATTTTGAATTTTTGGCCTTTAATTCATTTTAATTCTTCCTTTTTCACAATTTCTTGAACCAAGTCTCTCCTTGAGCCATTTCAATGCCTCCTTGATACACGGTCAAGGTTAAAACCTCATTTTGAGCAGCTTTCAAGTTGAAAAAAATTTCATTTGAGATGTCTAAGTTGGTGAAAATGACCTATAACCAAAAATGACCCATAATCACAACTTCCCAAAATACCCTTGACTTGTCAAAGCCATAACTTGAGTTCTACAAATCCTATCAAGGACTTCTAGTACTCTCTAGAAAGCTAAGAGAATAAGGAACAACATTAATGTTGACCAAAAGTTCATAGGAATCATCCTTCTAGGACAAAAGGGTCATGCAAGTTGGGTAACTTTCAAGCTCCAAATTCACATGCCTCAGATGACTTGTAACTTGTCTGGCTCATAACTTGAGTTACATAAACCCTATCAAGGACTTCTAGTACTCAAATTAAATCTAAGATCATGCCCTACAACAATCATGTTGGGGTCAATATGAGATGACAATCATATCTTGAGCTATATAGTCTTGAAGACAGGGGTCAAACTAGGGGATTTTACATTGTCAAGTCTTAGAAACCCTAGCTTGAAACTTCTCAAACTCTTCAATCATGATGAGTTGACCTTGGAATTATCCTTATAACATCACAATGTATCAATCCATGATCACATGGCTCTTGAATTAAGTCTCAACTTCCTTCAAATCATCAGTTGACTTAGGGTTGACCCAGTCAAACCCTAGCTGCACCACTCATGGCTGAGCCTTCTTAATTTTGCACAATGACCTGTCTAGGCCTCAAAGTGATCTTCAACACTTCTCATGAGCTCTCTCAAGACCTCAAGTCCATCTCCATGACCTCAGAATCATCTGATGGCTTCCCACAACTCTCAAGTTAGGAGACCTACACACTTGGCTTCAATCACTCTCTCTGAGGATCTTTTAACTTCTCTGACAAGGATATCAACCCTTGAACATCTGAATAACCTTCTTAGCTAGCCTTCTAGTCTTGTATAGCTCTTAATTGATAATCATACCTCTTGATCTCCTGCACACATGTCAATGAAATGCAAATGATAATGCTAATGTGAATGAAATGAAACATAAGCTAGGTAAAGAAAAGTTGGTCAAATTTTGGGGTGCAACAGCTGCCCCTATTCAAACGGTTTAGACCTGACTAGGTGAGAAGCGAACGGCTCTCAAACAATCAAGGTAAAAGACGGTTGAATACCAACAAACCCGGAAATTTGCCAACTTCACAAGTACACGGTACTCTGATGGGACAAATCTTCGGAAACTGAAATGATAGTTGCACGGCAACTAAATGGAGAAATACTGATCTGAACCTCCATCAGGATGATTCTCTGATTTATCTGATATCATTGCATCCTCAAATCATCAAGGGATCCCCGGTTACACGGCAACAGACAATCTGCCACCGCACAGGTAAACTATACTTTGATTGGTAGGTGTCGTACCTCGAAAAATACGATCCTCGCGATGGACGCGGAAAATACGTTCGAAATAGAGTCGCCACCGAACTTTATTCATTCCAAGGATGGAATAGGAAAATATCGATAAAACCTTTAAAGGGATAAGAACATGGTCATCATAACCAATATTCTAGGTTCGGGAGTCGATTACATAAAGGGAAGGTATTAGCACCCTCTACGTCCGTTGTACTCAATGGGAACCTCTTGATTCGATTCGTGAGAGAAAGTTAACTATGTTTGTTTATCTTATAAGGAATTGCTTGCTAATGGGAAAAGGGTTGGTTTTTTTAGGATAGGGTGCTCACCAAGGATTGGGGCCCTTGTGCCTACGTATCTTCACTTGTAAGAAGTGGAAAATCAGAGCGTTCGTAGTTCATGAGACTACGGGTAAAGGTTTAGGAATTGTGGGGAATTGTGCTCGCCAAGATCATCGCAATCTTGTGCCTACGTATCTTACATTCAGAAGAGAATAAAGAATCAGAGCAATCGTAGTTCGTCCTACGGTTTTCTAAAAGGTTTGTGTTTGGAATGAACGAGAGTTTAGGTCGCATTCTAATTGCTAAACGTTGGCTTGTCTGCTCGCTATGGGAGGCTGAAGCACGAGTTTGTTATGCGCGGAAGAAGGGACTAAACAATGTTCTTGGTAAAAGGTGGGTATGAGTTGAACGAGAGTTTAGGTCGCATTCTAACTGCTAAACATTGGCTTGTCTGCTCGCTAGGGGAGGCTGAAGCACGAGTTTGTTATGCACAGAAGAATGGACTAAACAATATTCTTTGAAAAAGGTGTATGTGTTGTGGATCGCACGAGGGGCGAGTAGAATTTGATTGGTTAAGTATTTTGGTTTTGAAAAGAGGGTAGATTTGAATAGGTTTTAGGGTTGTGGTCGCACGGGGCGAGGTATTTGGTTAGATGTATCATATGTTTAGCTAGAGGTGATGATTACTTGAAGCTTAAGAAAGACTTCTCGGACCCAAGTAGTCAGGAGAGTGAACCAAAAACTTGGAGCTCTCTCTTTTTCAGCCTCAAATGCAAAAAGGATAGAGTTGAGTATGGTTTGAATAAGTTGAACGGATGACGATTACTTGAAGCTTAAGAAAGACTTCTCAGACCCAAGTAATCGGGAAAGCGAACCAAAGACTTGGAACACTCTCGTTTTCATTGCGAAAGGAGTTGTTTGAATGGCGTTTGAAAGAGAGGATGTGATTAAAGTATTTTAACAGATGAGGATTACTCGAAGCTTAAGAAACACTTCTCGGACCTCAAATAATTGGAAGAGTGAATCAAAGACTTATAGCTCTCTCCTTTTCTCATCTAATATTATAAAAGATATTTAATATGATTAGAGTGTATAAATCGGATGACGATTACTCAAAACTCAAGAAAGACTTCTCGAACTTTAAATAATCGGGAGAGTGAACCAAAGACTTGGAACTCTCTCTTTTTCAATCTCAATTGCAAAAGGGTAGGATATGGTTTGAGTGGGTTAATCGGATGACGATTACTTGAAGCTTAAGAAAGACTTCTCGGACCCAAGTAATCGGGAGAGTGAACCAAAGACTTGGAGCTCTCTCTTTTTCAACCTCAAATGCGAGAGAATGGGATTGAGTATGGTTTGAATAAGTTGAACAGATGACGATTACTTAAAGCTTAAGAAAGACTTCTCGTACCCAAGTAATCGGGAAAGCGAACCAAAGACTTGGAACACTTTCTTTTTCATCTTTTATTGAAATTGTGTTTAAATAGTTATTAAGTGTTTTCAATTTGATTTGGAAAATGCTCGATATGAATCGAGATTTGAAATTGAGTTTTAACGTGTGCACTAGCAAAGTGGGCTAGTCTTCTAAGTGACCAATTAGAAATAATTGATCAAATAGGTGTCACTGTAAGGAAGCCCAGGATTAAGCTTTAAAATGTTGTGTATTGTGATCAATAGGTTGATGGCGAGGCTTTGAAAACACTCAACTTACAAGGGTGAAAATGGTTCGATAAATCGAGAATTTATTTTATAAATGGTTTTGAAGTATTAAAGCATAAATAAGGCAAAAGTGATAAAATAATATTACATTTTGTGGGGAGAGGGGTACATTGTATTCAAATGGGGATGAAATATAACATAAAAGTGAACATATAAGATGAATCAAGTTGAATTTGTCGCAATATGCTATAAAACCGATTTGTACCTAACGAACATGTAATCAAAGTGTCGCATGTATAGGCCATAACACGGAGAAATTAATATGTTGAACGTTTGGTGATATATTGGCATAAATTACCGAATCTAATAAATTTAAATCCAAATTAATTTGATGAAATTAAATAGAAATAAAATAAATTATTTACATAAGTTGAAAATTATTTACAAGATATGGGAAGTACTGAAAACGTTAACCGGCCTATGCATATTAGCAAAGTCCAATAATTAAATTTAAGCTTAATTTAATAAAACATGTATGCATATAAAAAATTGAATTTTATAAAACATGTATGCATATAAAAATTGAATAAATAAAATATAAAAGAATAAAATAAGTTCTAAATGTGGTAAAATGAATTAAAGTAAAAAGGTATGCCAAATAATGAACATAGTGAGAAAACAAGCAAAATATATGTGTTCCGTGTAGCAAACGCCTCATCATCTTAAAGTAACAAATATGCTGCAAATCTAGGTGGCAAATTTTCATTTTCAAACAATATGAGTGGTAGAAACTTAGACCAAAAAATGACAGAAAGAAGGGAGGACAATGGTAGAAAGCAATAACATTAGTTAAGCATACATCTCAAAATCACAATTGAATACTAATAACAATAAAACCACATGACTCAAACTGCATCTCCAACAATTTCCTGCCAATTTTCACAAGATGCAACCAAGCAGAACACTCATAATCAGTAACAACAACCACACAATTTACACCAATTCTTTGTAATATCTAAAGCACAAAAAGAAAATAGTAGGAGACAACCAAACCAAAACGACAAGCAAGATGAAAGGTGATTCAAAGTTACCGTCGCCGTGCAGCTACTATTGTTGTTATGAATGAAGCAGTGTTATCGGAATAAATCGAGAAAGAAGTTGGGCTGCTATAGAAGTAGAACGGCATGATACGGTGTGATTGCTGAAGAGCTGTTGAAAATATTACTTCTCGAAGACTGCGACCGCAAATTACTTCTCGAATGTTTAACACGAACCAGTTGCAACATTCATCGATGAGATTGATTCTATCAATTTTTCTGTCAAAAGAACACTAAAGCGCACCAGCAACAAGATTGGATCCGTACGCACACATTGAACATAGGTAGCAGCCATTAAACAAGATTGAGGAAAAGAAAATAGACACCAGTAGCTTAATTCAACACGCAATGATTAGCTAACATTTGCCATATATAATAGAATATCATCATGAAAACAACTCAAAACCGAAATAACCAGTATCAGCTTCTATGTTTGTTTCAAAATAAAACAACTTAAAATTTGATCCATAAACTCAAACTTCAGTGATTTAACGGTGTGTCGGTTGCGTAACAACACTAAGATTCAGCAGGCTATGTATTTACACGTTAATGAAATCCAAAGTAAAAGAAAACTAACAATATTACCCACATCATACCATAGAAGACTATGAATTATTCAACCTGTATACCAAAATCCATCATCGATATGCAATGACTTTAATTCACAAAAACGTAATGGATATGCATATGGATCCGCAACCAACAAACGAAATCCACACCTAAAACATATGCTTATTAGTCATAAAGTAGACTATCATTACGTTAACAAACCAGTAGGATAAATCACTTCATCACTTAATATATTATATCAATCTAAACTACACAAACAAACAAACTGAATTTAAACCACAAACATAAAGTATATGCTGCTGAAACTTAACACAACAACAAAGCCACTTGGAGATGCAACGTGATGCGTAAAAAATGGAAAGAAAATAAAGTTCAAGCCCAAATCTTATAAATAAAACAGTACCGAACAAAAATGGAGTTGCCAGAGCATATGGAAGGCATCATCGGAGCTCGTTGCGGCGAATCGCAAATGAGACAGAAAGTTATCATAACCGAGTATCCATGGCTATATCCGGCCCATACACCTCAAGATGCTTCCGAGTCATTGTGGTTGCAAAGCTTGAAACGAAAATCATTATCGTGTGTTGTAGTTGCGTCGCTGAAACAAGGAGTTGCTTGATGGAGTTGTTGACCTAGCAACCACTGCCTTGTTTTTAAGCTAGAAGCAAGGTTAGAGGCGCAAATAGTGAAGTTTGACAGTTGTGGGCGGAGGGTGGTGATTTTCAAAAGTCCCAAAATCCGGTGAAGGCAAACGATAGAAAAGTTGCGACTTTATGTGTTTGCGAAGGTTAAAAGGGGTTTTTTCGATCGTTGATGGTGATGGAATGAAGGAGAAGGAGAAAAAAAGAGGGATGGCGGTGACTTTCGGGAGGAAAATGAGGGTGAGGTGGTAGCTGGGTCGGTTGAGGATGATGATCGTGTGGCCTTGGAGAGGAAGGTGGGGATTTGAAATAATGGAAATGGTTATGGAGAAAATGGTGAAGAAGAAAGGTTTTACGGAGGGATGAAGCTCGTGTTTTGAGAGGGAAGGAGACGAAGCTATGGTTTTTTCTTCAGAAATTGGATAAAGGGAGAAGATGATTTTTTCGGCTAGGGTTTTCAATTGGGGTGCTGTTTAGGTTTTCTTTTAGGGTGATGAACAGTAGGGTTCCCCTCTTTATAGCCCAGTAACCCTAAATCCCATTCCAAGAATTCCCAAATCCAAACGTGTTTTTTTATTTTCTAATTTTCTTGTTTTTTTCTAAATTAATTAATTAATATAATTTTAAATTGATGTTTCTAATTTCTAATAAATAAATAAAAACCTATTCTAATTCCATGATTCTAAATTAACTATTTTAATCTCTAATTAATTTAATCTAATATAAAATCTCAACTTCTAATTATAATTAGATAATTCTAATTTTATCCTATTCTAAACTAATCAATTAATAAATATTAAAACTATATTATACTTACATATTATAAAAAAATCAAATTATAAAACAAAAACAATAATAAATAAAATAAAATAAACAACGCCACGTGTCACAAATTTATTCGTTAAAAAAAGTTGAGAAAATTTATTTTGCTAAAAAATACGCTACGCTGTACAAGCGATGCGAATTGAAAAATAAAGTCGGGCTAATGAAGATTTTAAAACAAGTATGACAAATTTGGGGTATGACAGATGCCCCTATCTAATTGCCTTAAACCTAAGAGATGAACAACTTCATGGCGTTCATTTTAAGGTGGAAGTCAATTAGATATAAGAAGACCCCGAAATTTGTCCGACAAGCAAGTAAAATGCAAAGAGATAAGGTGTACCAGAACGGGATAGCAGGATGTACAAGATGAACAAGATAACCTGATATTCTCTGGGTGGTCGAAGCAGCATCTTATCTAATGAGATTCTTCGATGATACCAAAGCAGTACAAACGATCCTCTTTGGGTGGTCGAAGCAGTCCCTCATTCGTTAAGGTCCTTCGCGATACCAAAGTGGTATAAACAATCCTCTTTGGATGGTCGAAGCAGCATCTTATTCAATAAGATTCTTCGATGATACCAAAGCAGTACAAACGATCTTCTTTGGGTGGTCGAAACGGCCCCTCATTCGTTAAGGTCCTTCGATGATACCAAAGCAGTATCTCGAGTGATAGATTTGTTGAGGAATAGTTGAGCCAAAATTCCTATTAGAGGAACAGTGTTGTCCAAACTCTGCAGGAGGAAATCCTTCAAGAAACTTCTTAAGAGAACCTCTGCTTGGGGAGCCACAAGAGCAGTAACTTCTGGAGATTATCATCATCAACTGCATGGTTGAAGAATGACTTGCTGGGGAGTAGAATTCCTTGAACTCGTGGGGTATTAACTCTTTTCAGAGTCATACTGCCAACTTCAATGGAGGACTGGCCAAGATGCTTGCGAGATGATCCTGGATCCTACTATGTTGCTATGCAATGTAATGCGTTATGATGCCCAAACATGCAGCTAACAGTGCAACTGCTAGGGAGTGCAAGATGCAAATGCAAATGATATGCTAATGCTCGATATGATTATGATATAATGATGTATGTCGTGCTTATAATAATGCAAATGATCAGGTATGCTGGGGATAAATTCCTGCCGGGGATATCACCAGGGACTGGATTTGGTAGTTGCCAAATGGTTTTGGACTTTGGTTTCATGAGGATGCCATCGAGGGTGGACTTTGGTAGTTGCCAAATGGATTGGACTTTGGTAGTTGCCAAACGAAGTTGGACCTTAGTTTCATGAGGGTGCCAACGGGGTGGACTTTGGTAGTTGCCAAATAGGTTGGACTTTAGAATGGTTTGCCAGACGGGAACTGGATTTTAAAATGGTTTGCCAGACGGGAACTGGACTTTAAAATGGTTTGCCAGGCGGGAACTGGACTTTAAATGATTTGCCAGACGAGGGCTGGACTTTAAAGGATTTGCCAGACAAGGGCTGGACTTTAAAATAGTTTGCCAAACGGGAACTGGACCTTAAAATAGTTTACCAGACGGGAACTGGACTTTAAGTGATTTGCCAGACGGGAACTGGACTTTAAATGATTTGCCAGACGGGAACTGGACTTTAAAGGGTTTGCCAGACGAGAACTGGACTTTGGAAGGATTTGCCAGACGAGAACTGGACTTTAAAGGATTTGTCAGGCGGGAACTGGACTTTAAATGATTTTCCAGGCGAGAACTGGACTTTAAAGGATTTGCCAGACGAGAATTGGACTTTAAAGGATTTGCTAGACGAAAACTGGACTTTAAATGATTTGCCAGGCGGGAACTGGACTTTAAAGGATTTGCCAGACGAGAACTGGACTTTAAAGGATTTTCCAGACGAAAACTGGACTTTAAAGGATTTTCCAGACGAGAACTGGACTTTAAAGGATTTGCCAGACGAGAACTGGGCTTTAAAGGATTTGCCAGACGACAGCTGGACTTTGGAAGTTTAATTTCGGTTATAAAGCTCTGACAGGTATCAGGTCCAGGCCGTGGGGATGAAACCCAATGACATAGAGGCTCTTTCAGGAGGCTAAGGTTATTTGATGGGGTGATGACATGATTCCCCGACACTCAACTCTTGCTGACGAGAATAAGCTTGCTTGAGTAACTGCCCCAGTGTAGCTCAACTTGCCCTAGTCTGGGTCTATGAAGAAATTTTCCTTGAACGGAAATTGGAAGCAGTCGTACCATGAGATGAACTCGAGATGGCTTGCCCTAGCATTCCAAGTCGTGAAAGGAAGTTAGAAACAATTGTACCATGAGATGAACTCGAGATGGTTTGTTCCAAAATTCCAAGTCATGAATGAAATTCGAATGCAGATATACCATGAGATGGTCTCGAGATGGTTTGTTTCAAATTTTAGTCAGGAAGGGTTTTGACCTTAATTAACTGACCCTTGGGGTAATTGGCTTCAAATTATTCTTGAGGTAGTCTGCTCCAGAATGAGCGTTGAGGCGACATGACTAGTACTGATTGAGCGTTGGAGGGACTCTCCCTTAATCAAAAGAAACTCCGGGTAGCCTGCCTCTAGTCGTATCCTTTGCAGAAGTGGTATACTCGTTCTGGTAAGAACCTAGCTTCTAGCTGATATGTCATGAAGGCTTACAAATGTTGAGCGTAGCGACTCATCCAAAGCATTTTTACTGTGCGAGCGTAGCGACCTAACTAACGCGTGTTAGTCGTGCGAGCGTAGCGATTTAACCAATGCATAAGGATTGCGTGAGCGTAGCGACTTAACCAATGCATGTTAGTCATACTTTTGCTCAGCCTTAAGGCTTTTGACGCTTGTTGGCCTCAACTGTTGCCGATCTCTAGCATGGACAGCTTGACCAATTTGAAAGCATAAAGGGAAATGACCCACGTTCAACTAATCTGCCCCTGTTCAAATGGTCTGCCCCAGTCTGCCGGGTATTTGAAGGATTTCTTATGGGATGAGAACTTTGGCGGTGATTATACCAGGATATGGCTTGAACCCATTTGCTCCAGTGTCTGAACCTTGTAGCGGTTTGCCCCTGTTTAAACCTCAGAAGGGCTTACCCCAGATTCGTAAGGTTATGAGAAAGTCTTGATTCAGGTCAACACCAATGAGTGATCAAGTTCCTCTTTGATTGCACTTTGTTGGAATTCCTATAATGTCAAGTGTTGATTTGTAGTTTAAAATTGTTCATTCAAAAATGGTAATTTTAATGCGACGTTCATGTAAGTTTTGAAAATATCATTTATTGGGAATGATGTGAAAGTGTGTGACGAATTGGATCATTAGTCCAAACGTAATGCTGATTTAGCTGGTGTGCAAGATATAGCAAAAATATGACACCAATACAGAAGATTAACAAATATGTAGGAGTCAGTTTACGCAACCTTGCTGTAGTATGCTTTTAGAATAAACCTTGCCTCAATTAGGTCTTTTGAGGGTTGTATCATGGTCTGGTTCACGGTTATAGAAACAAAGGATATTAGGCTCAAAGTATTATTTGTACCCACCCCTTCTTCATAATGATCTTCATACCTACGTTCAGTTAATTTTGCACCTGCTTGATGGTGTAAACTTGATGGCTCAAAGTTTGCTTGAAATGGCAGCCATCCTTATTTTGTTTTGGATGTTAGTGACCCTTTGACTTGGGTGGCCACTGAATCTTATTTTATTTTTGTTCAAAGGTTTGAGGACCTCTTTTTGGTTTTGTTTTTGATCCCTAACTTTTGCATGGACTAACTTTGCTTGTCAGATCCATCGAGATTGCCTTGATTTTTGCCTAAGTCTCCTTTTGAGGTGTTCGACTTAGCAGGCTTTTGAATTTTTTCGAAGGATTGTGACTGCCATGTCAAGGGTTATTGATGAACAACCATCTTGTATTTGGGTTTTCTTTCGTGATTCGAGTGCGTAATCAAGTTAACTGAATACTACCCATGCCCCAGGTTAAGTATAAGGGTTTAGAAATCCGAAGGAAACTCCTACTTCTAGGATCGAAGTGGTTATCTAGGGACTAACTCCTTATTTCTCCAGTGTTTGGGGTTCGAAACAATGCATGTACATCATTAGCGAGATTTTATCCGAAAGCATATCATCAGCAATTATGGGTATCATGTTTTTGTCATCCTCCCTCAAATCTTTGCTAAACAGCAGTGCGATAAAGGAAGTGAAGTGAAATATTTTTGTGATTTTTTTGCGATAAACAAGAAAATGTGAGTGAATACGAATGAAATTGTTCAAAACATGCATAATTATCACATTAACAATACCATTAATAAACGACAATGTCTAAAAGCAAGTAGCAATTAACAGAAAAGAAATTACAAATGCAAATGATAAAAAATGTCCTGAAGTTGCCAGTGTTGAGGATGGCTTCTTGTCTGAACCACGGGCTTTGGGAAATGCCTCTTGAAGTCTTGCAACTCATTTCAGTGCGAAGCTAACGTGCACAACCAAATTTCCTTCTGGAAAGGATATGTACTTCTTGTCAATCAACTGTTGCACCTTGGCTTGAAAAGCTTTGCAATCCTCGGTTGAATGTCCCATTGATCCAACATGATATCCACAATGAGCATCGGGGCCATACCCAGGCGGGTATGGTTCTGGCAAAGACTTGATAGCTTTGGGTTCTACCAGCGAGTTTCGAACCAAATGCGGCAGAAGTTTACTATGTAACATAGGAACTAGATGAAGAGGAGCAGGCCTTCTTTCCAAGTTATTTTGAGGCTTATGCTGATTCTGATAACCTCGGCCACGGGTTTGTTGATTTGCATGAGAAGCAACCCAAGGTTTCTGGTGTGGTGCCCTGGGCCTGATTGGTTGCCTATAAGGATGATATGGTGCAGGCAATGATAATTGTCGAGAAGATGATAAACCATAAAGTTTTTCTGGTGCACCTTGAGAATACTCGACATTTGCTATGACCACATCAATTTCATTATCCTCTTCCTCTTGAGGATTGCTAAATGATTCAGTCTCGCCTGTCTGGTTGCTCGAAGCATCCTGGATTTGTTTAGTTTTAAGGTAATTCTCAATGCGTTCTCCTACTATTATAAGGTCATGGAAGCTCAAGAATGCACTTCCATCCATTCTTTTATGATAAGATTCATGCAGGCTGTCCAAAAACATGTCGATTAATTCTTTGTCCGAGAGTGGCGGTTGCACCCTGGCTACTAACTCTCTCCACCATTGTGCATATTCTTTAATGGATTCATCACTCTTCTGAGATAGGCTTTGCAACTGCGTGCGATTGGGAGCCATGTTCAAATTGTACTCATATTGCTTTAGGAAAGCATTGGCTAAATCTTTCCATGATTGAGTGCGGCTTCTCTCTAAATCCATGTACCAATTCAAAGATGCTCCATTCAAACTGTCTTGAAAACAATGAATCATCAACTTGTCATCAAGGAAATGAGAAGTCATCTTTTGGCAAAACATTACCAAATGACGCTTCGGGCAACTGAGACCATTGTACTTCTGGAAGTTAGGTACTTTGAATCTCGAAGGAATTACTAGGCCTGGCACGAGGCACATATCAATAGCATCGAGCCCAGAATTATCGCGTGCTTTCAAAGCTTGAACTTTTTCTTCAATGGCACAAAACCTCTCCTCCATATACTTAGTCAATGGCATCATCTGAGACTGGGCAGAAATATTTATTGGCACAATATTACAACTAGCCAGATGATCATACAAGGGATTGGTCGACATAGTGAAACCTGATGAGGAGTTAAGGTTCTCCATCCTAACATGTTGAAAATTATCCTCTGACATAGCTACCCGAGTTTTCCACTTGATTAGTCCGAATAGCTCTTCGATTTGTTTGTGCTCCTCTTGACTTCACTTAAACTCGCTTCAACTTCTTTGTGGCTACCACCAGTTCAGTATGAGTGTCGAGAAATCACCTGAGGGTTATGAACAAGGTTGGATAAGCTTTCTGGTTGATAGAATGATATGAAATGCACATGAAATACGAATGCAATGGTATGCAAATGTAATGTAGGCGCAAACAGGATCACAGGTTCAATCACGCTATGAGGTCAGATAGAACAACGGGTAAATAATAGATATCTCTGATTAAAGGAACCCCATATGTAGGCTCTAAATGGATAGGTGCCTAGAGTCATGGATCTTTTCAAAAATATTATTACCATGACAAAGATTCAGCCAATAATAATACCATCGAAGGATCTCTTCTAGGTGAGGTTTTCGTGTCGTCCCACGAGAAAGACTCCTCGTGAGTCTCTACTACACAACCATCGAATCCAAGGTTTCTTAAAGGGACCTCAGAGTCATAGATCGAGGTTGAAAATATCATTGTCAGAATAACGATACATTCAAGGGATTTCATCTGATTGGGGCGTTCGCATCAACCCAAAAAGGAGTGACCCTCATGAGTTAACACTACCAACCACCATGGTAAATGGATAAAAGGTCCTTAGAGTTATAGATTCAAACTCAAAAACATCATTGCCATGGCAAAGACTCACCACGACAACAACATCCTCAAGTGAATCAACTCTAAGTGGGGCTTTCGCTTCCTCCCAACGAGAAAGACTCCTCGAGGGATTCCACTACACAACCACCATTCTAATCCTATGTTTTTCTCGGACTCGGGTGTAGAGTCATCTCACAAAGTTCCAACAATCAGAACCCCAATAATATCACAAGGAATAATAATAGGATATAAAAGAAAGCAAGCAATAAAATAATAAGAGAAGATAAATACGCAAACGAATATAACCCTCACAAAACGAGTCAAGTTAGGCTTGACTCTCTCTAGCATAGGGCTATGCAATAATCCCCAGCAGAGTCACCATCTGTCGTATCTCGAAAAATACGATCCTCGCGATGGACGCGGAAAATACGTTCGAAACAGAGTCACCACCGAACTTTATTCATTCCAAGGATGGAATAGGAAAATATCGATAAAACCTTTAAAGGGATTAGAACATGGTCATCGTAACCAATATTCTAGGTTCGGGAGTCGATTACATAGAAGGAAGGTATTAGCACCCTCTACGTCCGTTGTACTCAACGGAAACCTCTTGATTCGATTCGTGAGAGAAAGTTAACTATGTTTGTTTATCTTCTAAGGAATTGCTTGCTAATGGGAAAAGGGTTGGTTTTTTTAGGATAGGGTGCTCGCCAAGGATTGGGGCCCTTGTGCCTACGTATCTTCACTTGTAAGAAGTGGAAAATCAGAGCGTTCGTAGTTCATGGGACTACGGGTAAAGGTTTAGGAATTGTGGGGAATTGTGCTCGCCAAGATCATCGCAATCTTGTGCCTACGTATCTTACATTCAGAAGAGAATAAAGAATTAGAGCAACCGTAGTTCGGCCTACGGTTTGCTAAAAGGTTTGTGTTTGGAATGAACAAGAGTTTAGGTCGCATTCTAACTGCTAAACGTTGGTTTGTCTGCTCGCTAGGGGAGGCTGAAGCACGAGTTTGTTATGCGTGGAAGAAGGGACTAAACAATGTTCTTGGTAAAAGGTGGGTATGAGTTGAACGAGAGTTTAGGTCACATTCTAACTGCTAAACATTGGCTTGTCTGCTCGCTAGGGGAGGCTGAAGCACGAGTTTGTTATGCGCGGAAGAATGGACTAAACAATATTCTTTGAAAAAGGTGTATGTGTTGTGGATCGCACGAGGGCAAGTAGAATTTGATTGGTTAAGTATTTTGGTTTTGAAAAGAGGGTAGATTTGAATAGGTTTTAGGGTTGTGGTCGCACGGGGCGAGGTATTTGGTTAGATGTATGATATGTTTAGCTAGAGGTGACGATTACTTGAAGCTTAAGAAAGACTTCTCGGACCCAAGTAGTCGGGAGAGTGAACCAAAGACTTGGAGCTCTCTCTTTTTCAGCCTCAAATGCAAAAAGGATAGAGTTGAGTATGGTTTGAATAAGTTGAACGGATGACGATTACTTAAAGCTTAAGAAAGACTTCTCAGACCCAAGTAATCGGGAAAGCGAACCAAAGACTTGGAACACTCTCGTTTTCATCGCGAAAGGAGTTGTTTGAATGGCGTTTGAAAGATAGGATATGATTAAAGTATTTTAACAGATGAGGATTACTCGAAGCTTAAGAAACACTTCTCGGACCTCAAATAATCGGAAGAGTGAATCAAAGACTTGGAGCTCTCTCCTTTTCTCATATAATATTGTAAAAGATATTTAATATGATTAGAGTGTATAAATCAGATGACGATTACTCAAAGCTCAAGAAAGACTTCTCGGACTTTAAATAATCGAGAGAGTGAACCAAAGACTTGGAACTCTCTTTTTTTCAATCTCAATTGCAAAAGGGTAGGATATGGTTTGAGTGGGTTAATCGGATGACGATTACTTGAAGCTTAAGAAAGACTTCTCGGACCCAAGTAATCGGGAGAGTGAACCAAAGACTTGGAGCTCTCTCTTTTTCAACCTCAAATGCGAGAGAATGGGATTGAGTATGGTTTGAATAAGTTGAACGGATGACGATTACTTAAAGCTTAAGAAAGACTTCTCGGACCCAAGTAATCGGGAAAGCGAGCCAAAGACTTGGAACACTTTCTTTTTCATCTTTTATTGAAATTGTGTTTAAATAGTTATTAAGTGTTTTCAATTTGATTTGGAAAATGCTCGATATGAATCGAGATTTGAAATTGAGTTTTAACGTGTGCACTAGCAAAGTGGGCTAGTCTTCTAAGTGACCAATTAGAAATAATTGATCAAATAGGTGTCACTGTAAGGAAGCCCAGGATTAAGCTTTAAAATGTTGTGTATTGTGATCAATAGGTTGATGGCGAGGCTTTGAAAACACTCAACTTACAAGGGTGAAAATGGTTCGATAAATCGAGAATTTATTTTATAAATGGTTTTGAAGTATTAAAGCATAAATAAGGCAAAAGTGATTAAATAATATTACATTTTGTGGGGAGAGGGGTACATTGTATTCAAATGGGGATGAAATATAACATAAAAGCGAACATATAAGATGAATCAAGTCGAATTTGTCGCAATATGCTATAAAACCGATTTGTACCTAACGAACATGTAATCAAAGTGTCGCATGTATATGCCATAACACGGAGAAATTAATATGTTGAACGTTTGGTGATATATTGGCATAACTTGCCGAATCTAATAAATTTAAATCCAAATTAATTTGATGAAATTAAATAGAAATAAAATAAATTATTTACATAAGTTGAAAATTATTTACAAGATATGGGAAGTACTGAAAACGTTAACCGGCCTAATGCATATTAGCAAAGTCCAATAATTAAATTTAAGCTTAATTTAATAAAACATGTATGCATATAAAAAATTGAATTTTATAAAACATGTATGCATATAAAAATTGAATAAATAAAATATAAAAGAATAAAATAAGTTCTAAATGTGGTAAAATGAATTAAAGTAAAAAGGTATGCCAAATAATGAACATAGTGAGAAAACAAGCAAAATATACGTGTTCCGTGTAGCAAACGCCTGATCATCTTAAAGTAACAAATATGCTGCAAATCTAGGTGACAAATTTTCATTTTCAAACAATATAGTGGTAGAAACTTAGACCAAAAAATGACAGAAAGAAGGGAGGACAATGGTAGAAAGCAATAACATTAGTTAAGCATACATCTCAAAATCACAATTGAATACTAATAACAATAAAACCACATGACTCAAACTGCATCTCCAACAATTTCCTGCCAATTTTAACAAGATGCAACCAAGCAGAACACTCATAATCAGTAACAACAACCACACAATTTACACCAATTCTTTGTAATATCTAAAGCATAAAAAGAAAATAGTAGGAGACAACCAAACCAAAACGACAAGCAAGATGAAAGGTGATTCAAAGTTACCGTCGCCGTGCAGCTACTATTGTTGTTATGAATGAAGCAGTGTTATCGGAATAAATCGAGAAAGAAGTTGGGCTGCTATAGAAGTAGAACGACATGATACGGTGTGATTGCTGAAGAGCTGTTGAAAATATTACTTCTCGAAGACTGCGACCGCAAATTACTTCTCGAATGTTTAACACGAACCAGTTGCAACATTCATCGATGAGATTGATTCTATCAATTTTTCTGTCAAAAGAACACTAAAGCGCACCAGCAGCAAGATTGGATCCGTACGCACACATTGAACATAGGTAGCAGCCATCAAACAAGATTGAGGAAAAGAAAATAGACACCAGTAGCTTAATTCAACACACAATGATTAGCTAACATTTGCCATATATAATAGAATATCATCATGAAAACAACTCAAAACCGAAATAACCAGTATCAGCTTCTATGTTTGTTTCAAAATAAAACAACTTAAAATTTGATCCATAAACTCAAACTTCAGTGATTTAACGGTGTGTCGGTTGCGTAACAACACTAAGATTCAGCAGGCTATGTATTTACACGTTAATGAAATCCAAAGTAAAAGAAAACTAACAATATTACCCACATCATACCATAGAAGACTATGAATTATTCAACCTGTATACCAAAATCCATCATCGATATGCAATGACTTTAATTCACAAAAACGTAATGGATATGCATATGGATCCGCAACCAACAAACGAAATCCACACCTAAAACATATGCTTATTAGTCATAAAGTAGACTATCATTACGTTAACAAACCAGTAGGATAAATCACTTCATCACTTAATATATTATATCAATCCAAACTACACAAACAAACAAACTGAATTTAAACCACAAACATAAAGTATATGCTGAAACTTAACACAACAACAAAGCCACTTGGAGACGCAACGCGATGCGTAAAAAATGGAAAGAAAATAAAGTTCAAGCCCAAATCTTATAAATAAAATAGTACCGAACAAAAATGGAGTTGCCGGAGCATATGGAAGGCATCACCGGAGCTCGTTGCGGCGAATCGCAAATGAGACAGATAGTTATCATAACCGAGTATCCATGGCTATATCTGGCCCATACACCTCAAGATGCTTCCGAGTCATTGTGGTTGCAAAGCTTGAAACGAAAATCATTATCGTGTGTTGTAGTTGCGTCGCTGAAACAAGGAGTTGCTTGATGGAGTTGTTGACCTAGAAACCACTGCCTTGTTTTTAAGCTAGAAGCAAGGTTAGAGGCGCAAATAGTGAAGTTTGACAGTTGTGGGCGGAGGGTGGTGATTTTCAAAAGCCCCAAAATCCGGTGAAGGCAAACGATAGAAAAGTTGCGACTTTATGTGTTTGCGAAGGTTAAAAGGGTTTTTTCGATCGTTGATGGTGATGGAATGAAGGAGAAGGAGAAAAAAGAGGGATGGCGATGACTTTCGGGAGGAAAATGAGGGTGAGATGGTAGCTGGGTCGGTTGAGGATGATGATCGTGTAGCCTTGGAGAGGAAGGTGGGGATTTGAAATAATGGAAATGGTTATGGAGAAAATGGTGAAGAAGAAAGGTTTTACGGAGGGATGAAGCTCGTGTTTTGAGAGGGAAGGAGACGAAGCTATGGTTTTTTTCCAGAAATTGGATAGAGGGAGAAGATGATTTTTTCGGCTAGGGTTTTCAATTGAGGCGCTGTTTAGGGTTTTTTTTAGGGTGATGAACAGTAGGGTTCCCCTCTTTATAGCCCAGTAACCCTAAATCCCATTCCAAGAATTCCCAAATCCAAACGTGTTTTTTTATTTTCTAATTTTCTTGTTTTTTTCTGAATTAATTAATTAATATAATTTTAAATTGATGTTTCTAATTTCTAATAAATAAATAGAAACCTATTCTAATTCCATGATTCTAAATTAACTATTTTAATCTCTAATTAATTTAATCTAATATAAAATCTCAATTTCTAATTATAATTAGATAATTCTAATTTTATCCTATTCTAAACTAATCAATTAATAAATATTAAAACTATATTATACTTACATATTATAAAAAAATCAAATTATAAAACAAAAACAATAATAAATAAAATAAAATAAACAACGCCACGTGTCACAAATTTATTCGTTAAAAAAAGTTGAGAAAATTTATTTTGCTAAAAAATACGCTACGCTGTACAAGCGATGCGAATTGAAAAATAAAGTCGGGCTAATGAAGATTTTGAAACAGGTAGGACAAATTTGGGGTATGACAGTAGGCACATCTCCAAAAATTGAGCATGACAGTTGCACGACAACTCTGCTGGGGAATTGGTCACACGGTAATTGGTGAAGGGTCTAATCTCAAATCTCCGTCAGGATGATTATCAGATTTCGCTGCAGCTTCTTTCTCAAGTCATCAAGGGATCACTGGTCATTCGGCAACCGGTGATACATAGCTGATATTGCCGTCAGGCATTCTGCGACACTGCGGCAGAATGGTTCGTCGAGACTCATTAGGTCATTAGGAACTTTTTAACAATCAAGTTAATTGTGCCATCGGGCACTCAAAGAGATTCTCGGGCATCAGCCGGACTTCGTCAGTAAGTCGGGAATAGACTCCTCGGTCAGTCATGAACTATTAGGGGTACCCAAACTTCTGCCATCAGGCACTCCGCGTCAGCTGAGAGAACTGCGTCGACATCGCAGTTGGACTTCGTCAATAAGTCTTAGTAGTTTGGCACTACTGCCGGCCTTCAATCATTAAGTCTTTAAGGAAAGCTAAACTTCTCTGTTCAAAAAAAACTGCTGGGGATGACACATCTCCGTTGGGGATTCAAGTAACTCTGCTTCGGGGATCCAGAAATCATTCTGGGTGACTCAACTCTGCTGAGGACTTTGTCGCTACTACGAAAATCGGCGCCGGCTGAACAGAAGAGTCGCCACCGTGCGTTATTTATCCCAAAGGAGGGAAAGGAAACGCTCAGAGTAAACCTAACGCAAAGACGGTATCTACCAATACGTGGGACATGACTGAGCCCCTACACTTAACTGAGACGTGCAACGCCATGTTATGCTCTCTCCCCCTCGGGGTCAAATCAAAGTCTATAAATCCCAAGCTATGGCCTGCGTTCACGTGCGCCAACACCCCCTCCAACTGATTCACAGAAACATCTTGGGGTACGAAGGACGTATCCAGAACTTTCAACAATGCATTCCTATGAGCTTCGGAACTCAATAGCAACGACAGTATGGATATCTTTGATGGCATCTGTTGAAGGTGCTCAACAATCTTATAATCACTCTTACGAATAAGGCGCATAAACTCTTCTACATCCTTCAATGACGTTTCTTTTTCGTTCCTCTGCACAGGGACATCCTCACTCATTTTTCCTTTTCCTTTCGCCAACCGTTCAGCCTCTATCTCAGGCGATATAAAAATTCTCCCACTTCTCGTCATCCCTCCGGTACCGACGACATTGTCTACAACCTCAACTGGTTGTTTACTAACATCAATTTTCACCCCATCATAGTATGCTTCCAACCCATAGGTCCAGGGTACTGCCTTAGTGCTCTCATAAGGGATTGGTCCTGCCTTGGTGATAGTGATCGGCGGTCGCCTGGCTGGCGCTGTTATAGTTATTGTTTTTCGGGGAATTATCACGGTAGCTACATCACTTTGCTCATCCGCTGATAACTCTGCAGGTTCCTCAACTGCCGTTCTGTCGAATTGTAATGTGCCTCCATCTATCAAGGTCTGAATACCCTTCTTCAATTCAGCACAACCCCCAGCTTGGGTCCAACACTCTAAACAAAACTTATCGCAGCCCGGATACACACCTCCTTTCAATAATCTGCTCTTTATCTCACACAACGGTGTCTTTAGGTCATCAATATTCATGATCAAGTTCAAACCCTCCTCAGTTAAAATAGCATTTGCCCCATGGTTGGGCATGGGCTGTTGTACTATGTTCGGACCTGCTTGTCCAAAATTGATGGCCTTGCTATCCAACAGATCCTGTACCACATGCTTGAACGCGTGGCAATTCTCTATGTCGTGACCAGGAGCCTCGGTGTGGAATTCACAGTGCTTGTTCGCGTCAAAGCCGTACGGAGGAGTGCCCGTCATTGGCGTCAAAGTCCTCTTTTCCACCAAGTTCAAACCCAGTAACGTCTGTAGCAATTCTGCATACGTTGAAGGAGGCGTTTCAAACACCCTCCTTGGTTTGCCCCCCTGAATTCTGCGCTGGGCAGGATGTGCCCCTTGTTGTGGCTGCTGTTGCTATGGTGGTATTGGTTGTTGATGAAATGGAATTGTGACACTTGCCACCTGTTGCGGATGATTGTACTGATTCCGACCTCTGCCCCAGCCTCGGCCTCGGCCCCCGAATACTGCACTTGCATCACCTTGATGGCACCCACCGAAAGCCCTTCTGTTACTTCCAGCTGAAGTGGATTCCTCAGCTTGGAATTTCCCCAGTTTAATATTGCTTTCAATTTTCTCACCCATCAAGATTAGGTCCGAGAAGCTGCCCAAGGAAGTATGAAATAGCTTGTCATAAAACACACCAGTAAATGTTCCTATAAACATATCATTCATTTCTTTGTCATCCAAAGGAGGATGAACTCGTGCAACCATGTCGTGCCATCTCTGCGCATATTCTTTGAAGCTCTCGTCTTTCTTCTGAGACAACCCCTGCAATTGGACCCGGTTGGGTGCCAAGTCACTATTGTACTTATAATGAGCCACAAACGCTTCAGCCAACTGCTTCCATGTTTTTACCTGAGTTGGCTCCAACCCCATGTACCACTCAAGGGAAGGACCAGACAGGCTGTCCTGAAAGAAATGCATCAGCATCCTTTCATCATTCGAATAGGCTGACATTCTTCTATAGTATGATCACACGTGCACCTTTGGACAGGTATCCCCCTTATATTTGTCGAATGTGGGAGCTTTGAATTTTAGCGGTACCCTCAGACCAGGCACCAGACCCATTGTAGTCATATCTAAACCAACAGCACTTTGATTCACGACACCTTTCATCTGCTCCTCGAGCATCTTGATTCTCTGAGAATCATCCATAGGACCTTCAAAACCTCCACCAGAGAAAGCATCTTCTTGCTGATCTTCTAGCCAATTACTGTTCCCATTTCCGTATCCATCATACCCGTTGTTACGGCCAAATCTAGTCTGATTCATTACAGGGCCCCGCCCCCTGTTACCATACCCTAGAGCGACTCCGATAGGTCCAAAAGACATCATTCCAGCACCGTTCCCATTACCGAATCCGCCATAACCCTGATTGGTATTACAAAATCCCTCCGGTCCAAATCCCTGAGAGTTGAAGCCGTACTTCCCAGCATGATCAAACCCCTGGTCATTAAAGCCAAATCCGTTGTTGCCGAAGCCATTACCTCCAATATTATCACCGCCCAGGTTGACATCTCCAAACCCAACGTTATTGACAACAGTCTCGTTACCGATTCCTGCATTACCGTTCTCGGCGGCAGCGCCGTTGTTCACATTGACAGCAGGCATGTTCACCACAGGTGGGGCTACCGGTGTAGGAGTACCATCCCCGTAAATAGTGTCAACTCGCACAGAATTATGGTCTTCGTTTCCGTGCCCAGCATTTCTCATCAGCAAAGGCTGCACCAAAGCTTGCAAGTTCTCCTGGCCTTTCACAATGGTCTCCATTGTCTGCATGAATAGCGCCAGCTTCTCACGCATGTCCTGCATTTCATTCTGCATCTGATCCATAACTCTTCTGCAGTTGGTACGAGTAGAGTATCGGTGCGGGCGTTGACTTTCAATCCTGAAAAGACCTGTACGGTGCAGGAAATGAGATACAGTTCAATAATCACCTGTAATGCAATATGAATGTGAATGCAATGCAATATGTGTCTGTGCATTAGGGATTATCACTCCCCGATTCTAGTGCGAATGTGTCAGTGTGGTGACAGTGACAGCAATACGAAGTTCGGAGCCAAATCATAGAAAACACCTCATATATTGCATAGAAACCCATCAAGTCAGGAATACAATATCAATGAGTGTACAATAAGAAGGCATGACCTCTACCAACAATCCTGGTGATGGTCAGCACAATGCAAATAAAGCATACATATTAATACATGAAACGGTCAAGTGCTCCCATATGCCTGGTACTCCTCTAATAACCTCTTAGTCTCTGGATGACTTGGTCGGGTAAGCAGACCCTCAACAAGTAGATCTCTTCGCTTGAGAACACGTCGTAAATTACCAGCGGATTCCTCCCATGCCCCTTCTCCGAAGCGATCCTCTAGCTTCCGTTTCTGAGACACAGCCTCTTTCTTGCCCTCGATGGCCTTGTTCAATGAGTTCTGAAGACTATATCTTGCCATCACCTCCTCTTCATACTTTTTATTGCTAGCCTTCAACTGTTCTTCGAGTTCAGAAATTTGCTGCTTCAATTTGTCTTCCCTCTTTTTGTTGTTGGTTAGCGTAGCATTCCACGTTTTGTTACAAGAAGAGATTTCCCGGTGGGCGGCATCGAGTGCTTTCTTCTTGGACTCCAACATATCATAAGAGCTTCTGAATTCTTTCCCCAGGCGTTCACGCTTCTTTTTCTCTTCGGTCAGTTCAGCACCTAGCCTGTTTACTAACTCAGTCTGCTGTTGAAAAGAATGCACAGCCTTGTTCTTCTCACTACGCATCTGAGCCAGTTCCTTTTCTAACTCTTCATTAGCCAACAGCAAGGCTTCCTTTTCTTTTACAACTCGCTCGTAGACCTCCACAGTAACGGTGGTTGGTTCCTCTACTGGAACATGAACATGGACTGGTGCAGCTGGAAATGGCATTAGCAACTGTTTTGCTCTCTCTTGTATCCAAGCTTTGTATGGTACATAAGCCTGACAATCATTCTTCCCCAATAGTGGTTTCCCTCTTCTGTTGATACGTATCCAAGTGTGCTGAAGCTTGGCTAGTAACTCTCCATTCAAGTCACCGGTGAAGTACAGAGATTCCTGTACTTCTTCCTCCCTAGGTGGGTTCTTCAATGCGTATCCAAATTGGCGAACAAACAGAGATGGATTATAATTGATGCATCCTTTCCTTCCTATCAAAGGCACGTTCGGATACCCAGAGCAACTGAAAATAAGCTCAGACCCCAGCAAGTCTCGGTCAAACCATTCAATGTCTTCAGAAGATAGTCTCATCAGGCGCTCTGGCCAGTCAGCTGTAGTTGCGCCATCTACAAAAGGTCCCTTTAGGGGGAGATGGCTCTTAAACCACATGTTCAACAGCGGCGCACAACAGTAAACAGTCTTTCCTCTCCTATTTTCATTTTTGTAGTGCAATGAATGATAGAAATCTCCAATCAAGGTGGGTACAGGGTTGCCAGCAGCAAACAGATGAAAGGCGTCAAAATCCACAAAATTGGGTAAATTGGGAAACAACACTATTCCGTAGATGCACAGAGCCAAAATAGCATTAAAGACTATCCAGCATCCGCTCTTGGCGTATTCTTGGGCTTTGCCAACCAGAAAACCGAGGGAGAAACCTGGAACCCCGAGCCAAGAAGTCGCTAATAGTTCAGAAGCGTTCATGTGTAAAGCCTTAGCTAAGTCTTCCAGCTTGGGCTTAGCGTCACAATGGATGAAAGGAACCTTATTTTGCACCGGTAGCTCGATAAACTCTGCGTACTCTTCCATGGTAGGCCCCAAAATAAAGTCAGCAAATGTGAAACATCTCAAGGCAGGGTCATAGAATTGCATTAATGTATACAGCCCATTCAGCTCAACAGCAGTTGGCTTGCAAACCAGTCTCAACAGTCTTCCATAACTCATCCTGAAACTTCTCCTGACCTCCTCATCAGCAAGGGAAATCAGACCAAGTAGGGGAGTAATGTCAGGTGCAGGTAACTTATACGCAACTGTCCTTCTCAAACCAGCCATGATCAGAAATCAGAAGTCCAGACACTAGAATCAGGGAATATGCAAATGCACCTGCAGCACAGACACACGTTAATGAAATGCACATGATAATGGTTATGCGAACAATGCAATGCAAATAGATGCAACAGGGACCAAATGCCATGGCTGAGAAGCCCGAACCACTTCATAAGTCTCAAATAGACCATCCAGAATTCCTCAAACCCTGGTCTTAGACAGACCCAATACAAATCTTCAACTCTGGTCTCTGATAGACCCTATAACATAACTCCAACTGGTCTCTGATAGACCCCTCAACTGTCCATAAATACCCTGAATCTCAAATCAAGAAACAAACTGGTATCTGAAGGTCTAGTTACCTGCATAGCCCCAAACCCTCTCACAGGTAGGTGTCCTAGTAACTGACAATGGTATGGCATCCTATGCGGTCGTCGGCGTCACAGACTTTCAGGGTTGATGATACGATTCCCAGAAGGAGTGGCATCATCAAATCCTGAAGAGGCCTCACTTAGCTAACTTCCAATTGATCGGTTCCCAGAGTCGACAATTCAACTAACCAACAACCCCTTCGACCCAAAGGGTAGAAAAAGAAGTCAACCAGAAGAACCTCGTCCGAGTTTGAATTTTGCGGGACACTAATGCAAGCAAAGCCGGCACGCACCCACTACTTTCCACTCTAATTCTAGGTACACTCAAGCCCAGGTCCGGCTTATCTCTCAATTATAGAACACCCTCATACCCACAGCAATAATAACAATAACATAATGCTGAATGTAAAATACAGAAAAAGTAAATCCATACAAAATCCTCGACGGGAAAACAAGCGCTAGGATTGACTCGCGTAGGGAACCGTTAGAGTCCCCAGCAGAGCCGCCAGCTGTCGCTACTGCGAAAATCGGCGCCGGCTGAACAGAAGAGTCGCCACCGTGTGTTATTTATCCCAAAGGAGGGAAAGGAAATGCTCAGAGTAAACCTAACGCAAAGACGGGAAAGGAATGGTCATCGCAACCAAATCCTGGATTCGGGAGTCGGTTACGCAAGGGGAAGGTGTTAGCACCCCTCACGTCCGTCGTACTCGACGGGATCCACGCTTGTTTTCTAGTACGGATTGTTATTCTATCTATTCTACAGGTCAAGGGTTAAAAGAAAATAAACTGACTCGGCAAAGTATCGCACTTTATGCCTACGTATTCCCGTCTGGAACGAGAAATCAGAGTCAACGTAGTTCGCCTACCTACGGGAAAGGAGGGGAAGGTTGCTCGCTAGGATATCGCATCCTATGCCTACGTACTTTCATACAGCATGAAAGATCAGAGCAAACGTAGTTCGGGCCACGTACGACACAAGTCTGTCTTGATTGTTTTTATCTCCTGCTGAAAAGGGTTTTTCCTGATTACTGGTCCAAGCGGACAAAATTGACGTTTTGATGAGTTCACATTCTTTTACGGAAGAAATGTCTTTTATTGTGTTTGAAATGTTTATTGTGTTTTTCTGGTTGTTTTGAGAAAGAAGAGACAGAACTCTAAAACCTATGGTTTAAAAAGGGGAATCAAAATCTAACCTAATGTTGTCATGCATGGGTTAAGACCTAATGTCTGTCATGTTCCTCTCTTGTGCAGAGAGAAACAGAGATCCTAAGGGATGAACGGAAACAGAAACAACAGATACAATAAACAGTAAAATATGCATGAATGCAGTAGTACAAGCGAGGCAAGGGAGTCCCACTCAACCTCGAACCTAGAAAACAACAGGCAAAAGCGAACAAAATTCACTTTCAACCTAACAGATTAATTGGCAAACAATACAGTCCGGGAAACTCAAACAATACATCAAAAGCTTCTAAACAGCAAAAATAAATAGTAAACAGCAACTCTGCACAGCAAGCTCCATCAACATCTATCTTCAAGTCATCTTCAAAACATCTACAAGCTTCAAGCAAGCATCAATCTTCATCTTTTACAGTCTTCAAGCAAGGTCTCTATCTTCAATCTTTCATGGCTTTTCTTCAAATCAAACTCTCCAAGATGAGTAGCAGTTAACAAGATGGATTGGATGTTAAACAGTCAGTTGCCTACCAAAGGTGGCCTACTGACTGTTAACAAAATACAGACAGTTTTCTCTCAAAAGTTCTATCTCTTAAATACATTCATTAATCCTTCCAAAGGAAGGAGGTGAGTATTTAAAAGAGACTTTGAATCATAGAGAAAGAATGGAGGCAAACAAGACCTTCCATGTTTATGAATCAAGTTTCTACTCTAAGCTCTACCTAGCTCCTAGTTCCTATAATCTTCAACAGCTACAAGCAAGCTACAATCTTCATCAACTCTTGAACTTGATCTTCACTCCTTTTGTCTTCAATGGGCTTCATCAACAAAGCTCTTCAATCCAAACCCATACCCCAAGCAAGGCCAATAACCCACACAATCAAGCAATAACCCTAGAAAGGGCACACCATACAATCAATCAATTACAAAAAAAAATAAACTAAAAATATTAATATGATAGGGGAAATTCTAATATTTTTTTAAGGGATCTACTACACTTACCCATAATACCCCTATAGTCCCATCTTCTAATTCAACCTAAAAAGCCCCAAAAGAAATTGTTTTGTTACACCTATGTTATGTTCAAAACCCTAATTAACTAGTCTAATAGTTTCTAACTAAACTACCTAAAATGAAATCCTAAAAATTGTGGTATAAAAACCAGGGGCACCTAATATCCAGATCTAATTGTACTAAAAATAATGGGGTGAAAATCCTAAAGGAAACTCCTAAACTAAATTCTACAAATGGTAGCATCAACTAAAAGAATTAAAAAAGCAATTAAATGTAAAAATATGCAAAAAATATAAAAATGAAGTAAAATGGCAATTTTATGATTTTATATTTTTCTTGACAGAAAATGGAAAGTGGGAAAAAAAATCCCATTGAAAAATAGTGATTTTTCTATTTATTATGCATTTTTAAAGTAAAATAAAATTTGGAGTGAAATTAATATGAAAATGATGCATGGGGGTTTGAACAGCAACAATATCCAGTTAGTATCTCACATGGGCCCAGAATGGGGGGTGGCAATAGTGAAGCGCCTGGGCCCAATTTATTAATCAGAAAACAAATTAAAATGAAAAGAAAAAAAAGAAAAATTGGCGGTGCAAATAGAAGGAAAACACAGTTATAATATGGAATTGGGCCTGCATGGGGGTTTGGATAGCACTGAACACACTTAAGCCCAGGAACGTGTTTAATGAAACACAGCGTTCCATGGGTCAGCTCTCCCTCCAATCTCGTTTGAATCTCAGCCCTAGGATCGTTCCTCCAGTCAACGAGTCAGACGCCCATCCAACGACGATGAAGTCTTCTTCTTCCTTAAGCTTCTAGGGTTTCAGAAAACACCATTAAAACACCCTTCCATGCAACAGAATTCGACCAGCTTGTTCTCCCTCGTTTTAGCATCAATTTCAACAAAATAAGACCCTATCTTGACCTATTTTCCACGTAGAATACAACCATGCCATTGGTTTCCATTAAATCAATCTCTAGCATCCAAACCGAATGGTGTAACTTCATAGATTCGAAATTTCATCAGTTACGAATCAATAACCTAGATGCACTAATCTCTTCCTAGCCTCATACTGATCAATAATCACTAACAACTTAAGATTCTAACAACTTATTCACCAAATTCTAGGTCCAAACAGAATTCACGTGCATACATCAACTTCCATCAAATCTTGCCAAATGCTCCATAAATGATCATCTAACCACCTAGAGTATGTCTAACCTAACAGTTCTACTTCATGCTACCTAATTCAGGCCAAATCGTGAGAGTTACTAACCTGGTATGAAGATGAAAACAGAAGGTTGAATTCTTCAATTCAAAGCTTGCAATGCTCTAGGATCACTCAATAGACTATTATCTTGATTCTGTATGTGTCGCTACTGCGAAAATCGGCGCCGGCTGACAGAAGAGTCGCCACCGTGCGTTATTTATCCCTCAGAGCGGGAAAGGAAACGCTCGAAGTAAACCTCGCAAAAAACGGGGAGAAGGTATGGTCATCGCAACCATAGCCTGGGTTCGGGAGTCGGTTACGCAAGGGGAAGGTATTAGCACCCCTCACGTCCGTCGTACTCGACGGGATCCACGCTTGCTTGGGTTGTCTACTGGATGCAAAACAATCTTATCTACGGCTGCTAAATCTAAACGGAAGGAAATTGACTCGATAGAGCGTCGCACTCTATGCCTACGTATTCTCAAGAGAGAAAGTCAGAGTCAACGTAGTTCGGGACTACAGGGAAAAATGGCTCGCCAAGACCTCGCGTCTTGTGCCTACGTACTTCCACTGGATGGAAGATCAGAGCTTTACGTAGTTCAGACTAACTATGGCTAAACAAACATTCTCACACAGCAGTGAGAAAAACTACTGGTTTCACAGGGTCGGGAACCTATGGTCAAAACTATGGCTGAGTCTCAAATACACTCGGGCAAGAGAGAAAAAGGGTAACAAATAATCGTCAGCGGGAAAGTCTCGATCGCACAGCCGCGAGAGAACAACAGGTTAGTTGTTAATGTGCTCGCTAGGATATCGCATCCTATGCCTACATATCTTCGTCTGGTACGAAGAATCAGAGCAGCTGTAGTTCGGCTACTACGGGACCACAGCTCAAATCTCGTTTTATTAATCTCTGAAAAAATGATTACAATGAGTTGAATACTGAAATAAATCTCCTAGGAAACGCTATCCTATTCTATCCTGAAAAATCGAATGAAAATAACCCCCTAACAAATGGGCCTCTAATTCTGTCCCTAAAAGGAAAATAACTTCTATGAAAAACCTAAAAGAAAATGCTTTAAAAAATATTAAACCTACTTTTAATATTTTTTCTCTTTTTTCTCCTTTTCTTTTCAACATATTTTTTCATATTTCTCCAAATATTTTTTTTCTATTTTTTCACAATGTTTTCCAATATGTTTTTTCTCACTATTTTCTTTCTCAATATTTCTTTTTTTTTTGAATATTTTCTCAAATATATTTCTTTTTTCAATTCAATTCTTTTTCCATTTTTTCTTTTATGACATTTCTTTTCTTTTAATATTTTTTTCTCTCTCTTTTTCTTTTTCTATATCTCAAATGCTTTTCTTTTCATTTCTTTTCTTTTTTTCTTTCTTTTTCCACCTTTTTTTTAAAGAATAAAAATAAAGAAAATATCAGAAAAGGGGCTGGGGGTGCAACCTGTTTACAAGGGGAGTTTAACAGAAAAAATAAAATAAAAAAACTGGGATTGAATTGGGCCCAGCCCAATGTGCCTCTTCAGAAAAACGCTGAGGGGGGTGTGCTGTGAAATGGTAGTGTACTGGCAAGCAGATTTCACTGGGCCCAGCCCAGTCTCAGCCAAAAACGGGGGGTAGAGTCTCCCAAAAAACGCCATTGGGCCTGGCCCAATCTCAACCTGATCTCTGTCTCCCTCTCTTCACTCTCAGGGTCTGAAAACCCTAAACCTTTCTCCCTTCTCCCTCCGCCGCCGCTCCTTTCTCTCAGACTCCCTCCTCCGTTCTCTCAATCGCTCAGTCTCGTTCTCACCCTTTCTCTCAATCTCCTCCTCACAAACCTCACCAACGTAATCATAATCACCAACGAACCATCACAATAACGCAATCTGTTCAACCTAACCCATGGCTTGACAATCTCTTGAAGATTTCTGACGAATACTTATTCTTGACGAAGGATGTTCCTGATGAACGCTTGATCAATGTTTGAGACTTCATCTGTTGATGGCGTTGATGAGAGAACACGAAGATGATGCTTCTAGAAGTTCTTCTGGAGACGCGTTCTGGAAGCGATGAAGGTCTTTTGGAAACATTGATGATTCTTGATGAAGAATCTGGATCGTGATGAAGATCGTTCTGAAAAAAACGATGAATGTTGATGAAAGCTTATTGAAGCTTTTCTGGAATCAGCGCTTGGATGAAGATGATGATGATGTTCTTGGAAGCTTTGTTGTTGATCTGAAGATGGTGTGATTCGAAGACATGGTAGAACCTTCTGAAGATTTCTGGATCTTGCTGGTGAGTTTGGTAGGTTTGGGAGGGACTTCTGGAAAATGTATGAAGGTTGATGATGCATCTTCATCGTTCTGATGAAGTTCTGGGAAAACCAGTTGCAGATGATGAATCTCGACCGGAGATGGAGGAAGCTGAATGGTATTCTGAGTTTTCGCTGGGTTTAGTGGTGGAGACGCGGGGAAGAAGATGAAGATCAAGGAGATGAAGATGAAAAGGATGAAGACGGGCGGTGGTTTCTGGGATTGTAGGTTTTCCGGCGACGGTTGGTGGTGGCCGCCGGCCATGCAGGCCGGCCGGAGGGGCGCTTCAGGCGAGGTAGCGTGATGATGACGCGTGGGTGGACGGTGGAGTGGCGCTCTGCATGTGGGACGCGTGTCCCACGCGTGGCTGAGAGAGAGAGAGGCAGTGGTGGATACGTGGCGTGCTGGAGTGAAGCGAAGTGGGACCTCCCTTACGCAACACGTGGCGTGAAGCATTTATACTGATGAGCTCGCTGGAAGCTTCTGGATGGTTCTAGCACTTGCTGGAAATGGCTGGAACGAAAGGGACCTTTGCTGGATATTTTCTGAATATTCTGGACAAAAAATTGAATGGGCCTGCACTGAACTGGGCTGCGAATTTGGGACAATAAGGCCCACACGAAAATGCTATAAAACTCACACAAAAAAACTGAATTGGCAATTATCCTAATTACTAGACCTAATTAACTAAACTAAATTCAATTAATCCTAAAACTCAATTAACTATTAATCTAATAATACTCTAAAAATCTCTAATAAGACTATATTATCCTATTAAAATCTATAAAAATAAAATCTATTTATTATATTCTAAAAATCTAAAAATGATTTATTCAACTTCTATAAGAGAAAATCTATTAATTCTATATCTAAAATATATTCAAAAAATTCAATTAATCTAAAAGAAAATCTATATTACTCTATAGCATCTAAAATTAAAGACATTTAATTTCTAAAAAACTATCTATTAATAAGAAAATCCTATTAATGCTCTAAAAAAATTCTATATTATTTAAAAATATTAAAATCTATTTAAAATCCTATTAAATCCTAGAAATGAATTTAAAATCTAATATATTCTAAAAATGAATTAAATCTATTAATATTCTATAAAATGCTAAAAATTGATTTAAAAAGAATTAAAAATATCAAAAATTCTATTAAATCCTAAAAAATGATTTAAAAGCTATTTAAACCCTAAAAAATGCTAATAAAATCCAGAAAAATCACAATAATTCCCAGAGGGACAAAATAAGCACCGAACGACACAAAAATAATCGGTAAAAATAAACGGGCACCGAAATATCCCAAAAATCGATTCTACTGATCAAAAACACCTGAAACACGAGACGGGAGCTGTGATCCCTGATAAAATCAAACAAATGAACAATGCCGTGTATGCAATATGCAGATGCGAATGCGATTATGCATCGAAACATAGGACCAAATGCGAGACCCGGTTGGTCAAATTTTGGGGTGCAACAGCTGCCCCTATTCAAGCGGCTTCGACCTGAATGGGTGAAGAGCGCTCAGCCTTCAAACATTCAAGGTAGATGACGGTTGAATACAAATGGAACCCTGAAATTTGCCAACCGCAAGAATATACTGCAAAACTGCTTGAGGAATAGCTTCCAATAAACTGAAGTTTGGTTATCACGGCAACATCTGGTCAATTTTCTGATACAATTTTCTTCTCCTTTTCAACACCTGTGTGACGCCACAAGTATTGAAATAATGCTTCGTAAAGCAAACACCTTGATTCCCATCTCTCTCATGGGATCAATTCTGGTCAACTCACAGTTCGCTGCGAACTTGAGGACAATTCTCCTGAGGAAATCTGAATGGAACTGCCTGGCACCCATTTTGATGAAGGGGGCAGCTTCAGAAGTCTGATATATGTCAATCTTTGTTGTTGTTGTTGTTTTTTTTCCGATGCTGATGTAACAACCAAATGAAGAATCACTCCGCTGGGGAAGACGAGAAGCTGAACCACACAACTCTGCAGGTGAACAAATTTGAAATCCAATAGGTAACCATCTTGGTCTATGTTTCGACATGCGTATGCTTGAAATGATGCAATGTCCTATATGACATGTAAATGCTATGCGTTTTGTTTGAAAATGCGAGGCCCAGACGGCATGGATATACTATATGCTTGTATAAGTGCTATGACTGTATATGCAAATGCTAATGCAAGCTCTAGCTGCCAGAGAACGCCAGGTCTGAAAACCACTTGGCAAAATAAATGCCGAAGGAAACGTCAACTCTACTGGGGATGACCGGAAGTCACAGAACCATCTCAGCAAAATAAATGCTGGAAACGAGAAATCAAATCCGCTGGGGATAACTGTTCTGCTGGAGAAATGAAAAGGCAACCCTGCTTGACGACTTCACTGGGAAAGAAAGAGAACTCTGCTCGGGGATGCTTTCTTCAAACCATTGGCAACTGATTGCGCTCTGCGGGGATCGACCCAAACTGAGGTTGATTACGCGCAGCACACTGCTGGAAATGCTCCCACTATCAAGGATATCACTCTTAATCTGCTGAAGATACTCCTGATCCTACTCTGATACGGGGTGCAAGCCAATCTCGACTCTTCCGGGGATAATAAGCAACTTTCATCTGCTGAAGAGTAACAATTCTGATTTGACAATATCCACAAGGAATTCAAACATTACTCGAAGCGCTGGCATCCGTCGAGCTTCATATCGGGGAACATGACGACATGCGAGTCATTGGGAAATATTGTGTCAGATACCTTTAGGTTTTTTTTTGTGCTTTTCTGGTTTAGAATAAACATGGGTTATGTACACAGTGGAATGGAAAATACTAGACGAGAACTAGCATTCAAAGGTAGACTACCAGGCGAGAACTGATAGGAAAATAGGTTAGGAAAATTGATTTTGTTTTTGAACATCAGACAAGGCTGACTGGATAACAAGCTGAGGTATAGACAACCAGGCGAGAACTGGCTGAAAGCTAACGTACACCAGGCGAGAACTGGTATAACACATAGGTTAAAACACACGATGACCAGGCGAGAACTGGTTACGCAACGACATGTACCAGGCGAGAACTGATACAACACTTGAAGAAACGGTGACCAAACGAGAATTGGTTACCAATAAACTGCACCAGGACGGGAACTGCTGCTTACAATAAACTGCACCAGGACGGGAACTGACGCTTACAATAAACTGCACCAGGACGGGAACTGATGCTTACGGAAGGTGGGCCAGACGAGAACTGGTTACCGGTTTGCCAGGCGAGAACTGGACTTTGGAAACGACTGGTTACTGACACGCAACAGGTTTAAACTGCAGGATAATGATCCAACGACAACAAGATCTTCTTATTTGAAAGGTTTTTGATAAGGGTATTGACATGATTCCCCGATACTCAACTCTGGCTGGGGATAAACAAGCGGGTTTGAATGACTTGCCCCTGGTACACTCAGCTGGGGGATAAAAGACTGGCTTGCACAACTTGCCCCAGTACAATGCACCTTGCCCTAATCCAACTCTTGGGAATACCTGCTCCGAACAACTTGCTACGAGAAGACTTCGAGAATACTTGCCCCGGCATCTGCACGACAAAAGAATTCAATCTCCAATTAAACACCTAACAACCCAGTTGATTTCAACATTCTCTGCGATGACTTGCCCCTGAATGAGCGTTCTAGCGACTTAACCCGATCTGATTATCCATTGGAAGCATCTGCTTTCAAATCTCAGCGCTCTGCATAATTGCCCCTGATTGGATCTTGAGAAGACTCCTTCTGATCAACTGCTTCTCAAACAAACTGCCCCTGCTCAACTGGAACCTCGGGACTTGTCCTCAGACTGACTCATACTGAACTTACTGGAAGATAATGCCCCTGATTCACAAGGCTTCACAACATACACCATTCTGGTTCAGACTGCTGAATTACTCAGTCCTGCTTGATTACTCCCTGGTGGAATTTCTTTCATGCCAACTACTAACCTGCAATTAGAATCGTCTGTCTACGAATGGTAATCTTAATGCAGTGCTCATGCAGATTTTGAAAAAATTTGAGCTGTCACTCATTTACATGCATATGATTGAGAGTGACGAATGAACCAAAGTTCAAACGCAGTGCTTACATGGTCAGTGAAAATACAACAAGGATGTGACTAGCAAGTCAAGAAGGAGTCAGGTTACTCAACCTTATCGTAATGCGCTTCAGACTAACCCTACCTCAATTAGGTCTTTTAAGGGTTGTATCGTGGTCGGGTTCACGGTTCGTGAAACAAAGGATATTTGGCTCAAATTTTGATTTGTACCCACCCCTTCTACGTGATGATCTCCGATCCTAAGGTTCAGTTAACCTGGCACAAGCGCTCGCCTCTTCGAGAAGTATGTTGAATGGTAAGAACCACAGTTAAGGAATTCACAAGCTTTTCTTCCAGAGTGATAGCTACTCCTTCTTCGCTTTGGTGTCTGTGTACACGACTTTGTGATTTGCTGGGGAAAATTTTCTTTTTGATCCCTCTTTTCCATTCTTTTGATTCCCTAACTTTTGCCTGGACTGACCCTTTTTGAATTCTTTTCGATTTTTTCGATTTCTTTTGAAGTCCAGCGGGATGCCCTAATTTTTGCCTAAGTATTAGCTTTCTCAGCTTTTCTTTCTTTTTACTTAGCGGGCTTTCTTTCTTTCTTTCTTTTGGAACAAAGTCGTGCGACACTGGTTGTCTTGATTGCTCCGAAAGGATTGTAACTGTCTCACTCCTGATTGGTGAGGTTTGACCTTTTGAAGGTATAAACTGATTGGTCCTCGAAAGACAACACTCCTCTGTAAGACTTGAATGCTCGGTCAAGCTAACTGTCAACTACCCTGCCCCGGGTTAATATGTGAGGGTTTATAAGTCCGAAAAAACTTCTACTTCCTGGCTCGAAGTGGTTGGCAAGGGACTAACTCCTTATATCTCCAGCGTTTGGGGAATTTGAAACAATGCCTTGTACGTCATCGGTACGGTCTTATCTGAAAGCATACAATCATTGGTTATGAGTTTCAGTTTCGTCATCCTCCCTCCTAACTTTGCTAGTCACAGCGGTAAAGTGGAGTGGAAAAAATGCAAGTGTCAGTGCAATGCAATAAATGAGCGACAACGACATGATTAATTCAGAAAAATGCATAATCACTTTATTATTATCACCATTCAAAACATACAATGTTAAAAAGCAGGTAGTAACTAACAGAAAAGAAACTACACATGCAAATGATATAAAAGCTTGAGAACTGCCACTGCTGAGGCGCCTGCCTGTCTGAACCACTGGCTTCTGCTGGGGAACGCCCTTCTGAGTCACGAGCTTAGACAGCTGAGCGGTTAGGATGAACAAACAGAAATCCTTCTCGAAAGGAAATGCGATCCTGATCAATCAACTGCTGTACCTTCGCCTAAAATGCTTTACAATCTTCGGTTGAATGCCCCGGAGAGCCACCATGATAACCACACTGAACGTGGGGATTATACCCAGGAGGGTAAGGTTCTGGAACTGGCTTAAGAGCTTTCGGCTCCACCAACGACTTCTGGATCAAAGATGGTAGCAACTGGCTATACGGCATAGGCACTGGGTGAAAAGGAGCTTTCCTTCGTTCCAGGTTGTTGCGAGGTCTGTTCTGATTCTGACGCTGATTCTGGTAACCTCGGCCACGAGTTCGCTGATTTGCAATGGAAGCGACATAAGATTCCTGATAGAGTGCCCCAGGCACAGCTGTCTGTTCAGTATAACAAGCCACGGGAGGTACTGATCTCTGATAAGATGATGAACCAACAAAATTCACTGATTCGCTTCGAGGATATTCAACCCTTGGCATGACTGAGTTGATCACAACTTCTTCTTCACTCTGATAGTCACAAGGGTATTCAGTTTCACCAGCTTGATCATATGAAGTAATCTGAATTTTCCCCAATCTTATGGAGTACTCAAGGCGTTCTCCTAATGCTACCACGTCAGAGAAACTTGCCGGAATTCCGAGCAATCTTTTGAAGTACGGATACTGTAGGGAATCCACAAACATGCTTGCCAGCTCTTGGTCTAACAGCGGTGGACGCACTCTAGCAGCAAATTCTCTCCATCTCTGAGCATACTTCCTGATCGGTTCATTGATCTCTTGAGACAACTCTTGCAAATGCATGCGGTACGGAGCAATGTCTAGGTTGTAATCGTACTGCTTCAGAAAAGCTCTGGCTAAATCCATCTATGACTGAATCTGATTCCTCTCTAACTGCATATACCACCTCAAAGATGCCCCAGTCAGACTATCTTGAAAGCAATGGATCATCAACTTATCATCTCGCGCAAACGCAGTCATTCTTCGACAGAACATCATCAAATGCAGCTTTGGACAGCTATCTCTCGTGTACTTCTCAAACTTCGGCACTTTGAACTTGTAAGGCAACACCAGGTCAGGAACCAAACACATGCCTACAGCATCCAGGTTGACAGCATCTTTGGCTTTCAAAGCTTTCATTTGCTCTTCCAACACTCGGAGTCTTCTACCATCGTCAAGGGCTCTTGGATCTACCATCCCAGCTGCTGGAATATCTCTTCGATAATTCATCACAGGGAAAGCAACACCTTGATTGTTGACAGGAGGAGGACGCTCATTCTGGGCAACAAACTGCTCATGTCGATCTCGGTTCTCAACAGAAGGTTGTACAACTTGGTCTGCAGCAACGTTGTTCACTTGCGGGGAATCTTCCATGGAATCATACAGAGGGTTGGACGCCATAGTGAACCCTGTCAAGGTATTAGGAGACTGGAAATTGCCTTCAGACATGGCTACCAATAATCTTCAGCTGACTTCGACACTTGATTCTGCTCTAATCTACTCAACCCCTAGGTAGGTCTTCTGACAATCAACAGCTGCTCAATCCAAACTCCGGGTAATCACCTTCAGGAAACAAAGGCTGGATCAGAACTCTGGCTAGCTGGAGGATGATATGCAATGCAACACTGATATGCATATGATATGCAAAATGCAGCAAACAATGGGACCACAGCCCCCACACAAAATCTGAATACTGCTGCGCTGCTGACGGAGACGTTCTCTGAAAAGAAGACCAGAATAAGGGGTAGGTTGAAAGTCAAGTTTCCTGCACAAAAAAACCCCCCACTCACAGGTATGGACCTATATCTGACAAGGTACGGCATCCTATGCGGTCGTCAGCGTCACAGACTTTCATGAGGAATGATACGATTCCCAGAAGGAGTGGCATCGTCATCTCATGAAGAGGCCTCTCTTAGCTAACTTCCAATTGATCGGTTCCCAGAGTCGACAATCCTCACGTCTGGACTCCCCTCAGATCCTCAGGACCGGAAAGGAGCACCTCTGCGAGAACCTCGTCCGAGTGCGAATTTTCGTAGGGAACTGCGCCTGCTCAGCAGACAGGTTTGTCTACTACTTCTCCGCAACTATATCTAGGTGTATACTCATACTCGAGCCCAGGTCCGGCTTATCTCAATCATAGAACACCCGTAACACCCCAACAGTAACAGATAATATCGATAAATAAGCACCTAATAGACAAGCAAACAAGCGCTAGGATTGACTCTCTCTTAGGGGACGTTGGATCCCACATGCATGGGGAACTATCGCAGTCCCCAGCAGAGTCGCCAGCTGTCGCTACTGCGAAAATCGGCGCCGGCTGACAGAAGAGTCGCCACCGTGCGTTATTTATCCCTCAGAGCGGGAAAGGAAACGCTCGAAGTAAACCTCGCAAAAAACGGGGAGAAGGTATGGTCATCGCAACCATAGCCTGGGTTCGGGAGTCGGTTACGCAAGGGGAAGGTATTAGCACCCCTCACGTCCGTCGTACTCGACGGGATCCACGCTTGCTTGGGTTGTCTACTGGATGCAAAACAATCTTATCTACGGCTGCTAAATCTAAACGGAAGGAAATTGACTCGATAGAGCGTCGCACTCTATGCCTACGTATTCTCAAGAGAGAAAGTCAGAGTCAACGTAGTTCGGGACTACAGGGAAAAATGGCTCGCCAAGACCTCGCGTCTTGTGCCTACGTACTTCCACTGGATGGAAGATCAGAGCTTTACGTAGTTCAGACTAACTATGGCTAAACAAACATTCTCACACAGCAGTGAGAAAAACTACTGGTTTCACAGGGTCGGGAACCTATGGTCAAAACTATGGCTGAGTCTCAAATACACTCGGGCAAGAGAGAAAAAGGGTAACAAATAATCGTCAGCGGGAAAGTCTCGATCGCACAGCCGCGAGAGAACAACAGGTTAGTTGTTAATGTGCTCGCTAGGATATCGCATCCTATGCCTACATATCTTCGTCTGGTACGAAGAATCAGAGCAGCTGTAGTTCGGCTACTACGGGACCACAGCTCAAATCTCGTTTTATTAATCTCTGAAAAAATGATTACAATGAGTTGAATACTGAAATAAATCTCCTAGGAAACGCTATCCTATTCTATCCTGAAAAATCGAATGAAAATAACCCCCTAACAAATGGGCCTCTAATTCTGTCCCTAAAAGGAAAATAACTTCTATGAAAAACCTAAAAGAAAATGCTTTAAAAAATATTAAACCTACTTTTAATATTTTTTCTCTTTTTTCTCCTTTTCTTTTCAACATATTTTTTCATATTTCTCCAAATATTTTTTTTCTATTTTTTCACAATGTTTTCCAATATGTTTTTTCTCACTATTTTCTTTCTCAATATTTCTTTTTTTTTTTGAATATTTTCTCAAATATATTTCTTTTTTCAATTCAATTCTTTTTCCATTTTTTCTTTTATGACATTTCTTTTCTTTTAATATTTTTTTTCTCTCTCTTTTTCTTTTTCTATATCTCAAATGCTTTTCTTTTCATTTCTTTTCTTTTTTTCTTTCTTTTTCCACCTTTTTTTTAAAGAATAAAAATAAAGAAAATATCAGAAAAGGGGCTGGGGGTGCAACCTGTTTACAAGGGGAGTTTAACAGAAAAAATAAAATAAAAAAACTGGGATTGAATTGGGCCCAGCCCAATGTGCCTCTTCAGAAAAACGCTGAGGGGGGTGTGCTGTGAAATGGTAGTGTACTGGCAAGCAGATTTCACTGGGCCCAGCCCAGTCTCAGCCAAAAACGGGGGGTAGAGTCTCCCAAAAAACGCCATTGGGCCTGGCCCAATCTCAACCTGATCTCTGTCTCCCTCTCTTCACTCTCAGGGTCTGAAAACCCTAAACCTTTCTCCCTTCTCCCTCCGCCGCCGCTCCTTTCTCTCAGACTCCCTCCTCCGTTCTCTCAATCGCTCAGTCTCGTTCTCACCCTTTCTCTCAATCTCCTCCTCACAAACCTCACCAACGTAATCATAATCACCAACGAACCATCACAATAACGCAATCTGTTCAACCTAACCCATGGCTTGACAATCTCTTGAAGATTTCTGACGAATACTTATTCTTGACGAAGGATGTTCCTGATGAACGCTTGATCAATGTTTGAGACTTCATCTGTTGATGGCGTTGATGAGAGAACACGAAGATGATGCTTCTAGAAGTTCTTCTGGAGACGCGTTCTGGAAGCGATGAAGGTCTTTTGGAAACATTGATGATTCTTGATGAAGAATCTGGATCGTGATGAAGATCGTTCTGAAAAAAACGATGAATGTTGATGAAAGCTTATTGAAGCTTTTCTGGAATCAGCGCTTGGATGAAGATGATGATGATGTTCTTGGAAGCTTTGTTGTTGATCTGAAGATGGTGTGATTCGAAGACATGGTAGAACCTTCTGAAGATTTCTGGATCTTGCTGGTGAGTTTGGTAGGTTTGGGAGGGACTTCTGGAAAATGTATGAAGGTTGATGATGCATCTTCATCGTTCTGATGAAGTTCTGGGAAAACCAGTTGCAGATGATGAATCTCGACCGGAGATGGAGGAAGCTGAATGGTATTCTGAGTTTTCGCTGGGTTTAGTGGTGGAGACGCGGGGAAGAAGATGAAGATCAAGGAGATGAAGATGAAAAGGATGAAGACGGGCGGTGGTTTCTGGGATTGTAGGTTTTCCGGCGACGGTTGGTGGTGGCCGCCGGCCATGCAGGCCGGCCGGAGGGGCGCTTCAGGCGAGGTAGCGTGATGATGACGCGTGGGTGGACGGTGGAGTGGCGCTCTGCATGTGGGACGCGTGTCCCACGCGTGGCTGAGAGAGAGAGAGGCAGTGGTGGATACGTGGCGTGCTGGAGTGAAGCGAAGTGGGACCTCCCTTACGCAACACGTGGCGTGAAGCATTTATACTGATGAGCTCGCTGGAAGCTTCTGGATGGTTCTAGCACTTGCTGGAAATGGCTGGAACGAAAGGGACCTTTGCTGGATATTTTCTGAATATTCTGGACAAAAAATTGAATGGGCCTGCACTGAACTGGGCTGCGAATTTGGGACAATAAGGCCCACACGAAAATGCTATAAAACTCACACAAAAAAACTGAATTGGCAATTATCCTAATTACTAGACCTAATTAACTAAACTAAATTCAATTAATCCTAAAACTCAATTAACTATTAATCTAATAATACTCTAAAAATCTCTAATAAGACTATATTATCCTATTAAAATCTATAAAAATAAAATCTATTTATTATATTCTAAAAATCTAAAAATGATTTATTCAACTTCTATAAGAGAAAATCTATTAATTCTATATCTAAAATATATTCAAAAAATTCAATTAATCTAAAAGAAAATCTATATTACTCTATAGCATCTAAAATTAAAGACATTTAATTTCTAAAAAACTATCTATTAATAAGAAAATCCTATTAATGCTCTAAAAAAATTCTATATTATTTAAAAATATTAAAATCTATTTAAAATCCTATTAAATCCTAGAAATGAATTTAAAATCTAATATATTCTAAAAATGAATTAAATCTATTAATATTCTATAAAATGCTAAAAATTGATTTAAAAAGAATTAAAAATATCAAAAATTCTATTAAATCCTAAAAAATGATTTAAAAGCTATTTAAACCCTAAAAAATGCTAATAAAATCCAGAAAAATCACAATAATTCCCAGAGGGACAAAATAAGCACCGAACGACACAAAAATAATCGGTAAAAATAAACGGGCACCGAAATATCCCAAAAATCGATTCTACTGATCAAAAACACCTGAAACACGAGACGGGAGCTGTGATCCCTGATAAAATCAAACAAATGAACAATGCCGTGTATGCAATATGCAGATGCGAATGCGATTATGCGTCGAAACATAGGACCAAATGCGAGACCCGGTTGGTCAAATTTTGGGGTGCAACAGTATGCAATGATTCTTGCTCAAACACCTTGGATCATCATAACCGATTCTTCTTGCACTTGAAGATGTGAAAATTGCAGAGCACGATTTAGGCACCAATCCACTCAGATCTTGATAGTAATGTGATCAATGATGATTATTGAATTGAATAGAAACAAAAACTTGAAGGAATGATGAAGAATTGAGAAGATTCGAAGCAATTTGCAAAAAAGCAAGATGAAGTACAACTCTGAGTTTTCTATCAAAATGAAGTTCAACCTTGCTTTGGATCAGTTAGAATGAATATATAGATGATGATGGAAAGTTCCAGAACTTGCTAGATTGATCCCATGAGAAATTGTTTATATCATTGCATGAGAATTTGAAAAATGCAAGTTGAAAAATCAGCTCATGAAAACATTGTTGCAGCAGCCCAAAATATCTTGAATTTCTCTTTTCATGACAAATAGAAAGTGTAGAAACCATCCCTTGCCTTGCACCTTGGTCCTAGCTTGATTTGGCAAGTGTATCTTCTTTTACAAGTAACTTAAGATAACTCCCATTTCTTGACCTCAACTCCAAAAACCAATATTTCCATTAGTCTTAAAATGTCCTTTACCTTCAAAATGGTTGGTCATATGCTTGGTCTTGCTTTTGTATCAAAAATTCCCAATTTTGGTCATTTAAAAAATGTACTTTTCCTTTTATAATTGGCCAATTTTACAATTCTAAGCTATGAACATTTGCAACTTGCCACAACCACTTTTCTAGACTCAAAATGTCATTTGGAGCAAGTTTGATGTTGAACATTTCTTCATTTGAAGTTTGGAAATAGGAGTTTTGGGCATATGCTTGAAATGACCTGTAATTCCACTTTCCCAAAATACCCCTGGCTTGCCAAGGTCATAAGTAGAGTTCTACAAATCATATGAAGGCATACTATACCTTTATAGAAATCTACGATCATGAGGAACAACTTTCATGTTGGCCAGAAATCCATTTGAAAACTCCTTGAGGGGTAAAAGTTGCTTGGAAATCAAGTAACTTTCACAGACAAATTTCAGTGCCCTCTGATGACCTGTAACTTGCAAGAACCATAACTTGAGTTCTATAAATCTCCTTGATTTCTTCCACCACTCAAATTAAAGGTCTTTAGATACTATACAAGTTTTATGTTGGCCAAGGATCCATTTGAGACTTGCATTTTGAATTACTTTGCTTGGAAGTTTGACCTAAACCAGGGGATTTTACTCAGAAACCCTAATTTAGAAACTTCTCTTCTTCTTGATTTCTTTTGATTTCTCCTTGGCACAACACCACATCCATATCCACATATCAAATGAGGCATCCCACATCTTCCAAACAGGCCTTGATGCCCTTCTATCAAGCATTTGACCTAGGGTTGACCCAGATGACACCCTAGTTGACTGTCTTCAACTGTATCTCTTATAACCATGCCAATGACATGTTTCATTTCTCAAAATGACCCTTTAGGTCTTCCATGCCCTCAATTCATAGCTCACAACTTCTCTGATGATCTTCTCATATCCTCAAGATAGGAGAGAAACCCACTGCTTGGCCTTTAAACTTCCCAGAGCTTCAATTTCTCCCTTGGTGATTTGAATAAGCTTGAATCTTGATAGGAGCCTCTTGAATACATTCCTTGAGATAAAAAATAGCACTTGATCCCTAGTTGGATGGCTTGTTATGCTATGCTATGCAAATGAGTGAACTATGTTCATGACTTTTTATGCAAATGACAATGCAATTGAAACATAAACCAAGTGAAGTAGGTTGAGCAAATTTTAGGGTGCAACAGCTGCCCCTATTCAAGCCACTTGGACCCGACTGGGTGAAGAGCGAACGGCCTTCAAACATTCAAGGTACGAAACGGTTGAATACTAAGAACCCGGAAATTTGCCAACCACAGAAATAAACTGCACAACTGTTTGGAGAACACTATCTACAAATCTGATTTCAACATTATCTTGTCAATATATGAATAACCTGGACGACTTCACTGGGGGAAGTACTTCTGTCAACAAAACATGACCCTGCCAACGATACAGGAAAATAACTCCGCCATCACTACAGGAAATCACTTCGTCACCACCACGGGGAATAATCTGGGAAAATAACAACACCGCCATCGCTACGGGAAATCACTCTGTCACCATTACAGAAAAATAACACCGCCATTACTACGGGTAATATTCTACCAAATACAGGAAAATAACTTCGTCTTTGCTACGGGTAATACTCCGCCATCGCTACGGGTAACTACTCATCCAAATACAGGAAAATAACTCCGCCTTTGCTACAGGTAATACTCCGCCATCGCTACGGGTAACTACTCTGCCAAATACAGGAAAATAACTCCGCCTTTGCTACGGGTAATACTCCGCCAGATACAGGAAAATAACTCCGCCTTTGCTACGGGTAATGCTCCGCCATCGCTACGGGTAACTACTCTGCCAAATACAGGAAAATAACTCCGCCTTTACTACGGGTAATACTCCGCCATCACTACGGGTAAATACTCTGCCAAATACAGGAAAATAACTCCGCCTTTGCTACGGGTAATACTCCGCCAGATACAGGAAAATAACTCCGCCTTTGCTACGGGTAATACTCCGCCATCGCTACGGGTAAATACTCTGATACAGCTTTTCTGCCTATCTTTGCAGCAGCTGGCTCTATCAATCATATGGGTGACACAATATGAGTCTAGTCTTCCAATTTTCATTACTGACATGGCAGCAAATCTGAGAAGGACTTTACTGGGGATTTTCTGAATCCACACTGCCAGGCACCTATTTTAACATAGGCGGCAACTTCCAAAAATCGATTCACGAAATCTTTTGACATTGTTATAACAACTATCTTGAAGAAATACTCCGCTGGAGGGGTAAGAGAAACTTAAACAAACAACTCTGTGGGGAATAATGCCACAATTGACATTATCATTACATGTCTCACGCCGAGATCTCGAATATTTGGCAATTAATTTGGAGCAAGAGCTCCCTCCACCTGCAAGGGAAACAACTCTTGAAAACAAAAGGGTTAACCAACCTGGCTTATGTTTCAAAATGCATATGTTTGACAATGCCGTAATGCTCCATTCGATATGGAAATGCTACGCGTTTTTTATTTGGGCGGATGCAAACATGACACTATATGCCGATGCAAATGCAGGCTCGAACTGCTGGGATACAGAAAACCGCTTCAGCAATATAAATGCTGAAGACAATGCCAACTCCGCTGGGGATAACCAGGCGTCACAGAATTATTCCAGCAAAATAAATGCTGGAAGAGTGAAGCCAACTTCGCTGAGGAATAACTGAATGCGCCAATCATGATTGGACTTCTGCTAGAGAGTGAACGGGTATCACACGGTATTCCGACAAAATAAATGTCGGGACACACAACCAACTCTGTCGGGAAGATTTTTTAACCTTCGATTTCCACTGGGAGGAAAGAAAACACTTGCGGAAAAGAGAGAACTTCACTGAGGACGAAGCGACTCTCTTGAGGAAAATCAACTGTCTCCGCTAGGGGAGAGTAAACGACCCTGCTGGGAAGGGTATCTCTACTGGGAAGAGTAGACTGTCTGAGTACATCTCACCAGTTGGAAATATTAATCTTCTGAGGCTAAACCACTCTGCTCGGGATGGGGGATCCTTTTGGGGGACACCACACTGTCTGAATACAGCCTTCGATCTTGGAATCGTCAATTCTGCTGAGGGTAAACGACCTTGCTGGAGAATGTCCCTCGGATAAGCTGCGACTAGCTGGGGAATTTGATCCTTCTTTGGTAAGGGACACTGTCATCTCAGAAGCGCGACCTGCGTGGGGATTCACTTCAAGCAACGATCGATTCTTTCCGTTACGAGCTTCTAGTCAGTACTGCCATCTTTTGATCGTCCACTTCGTATGGTCAAGAACCCTGCAACACCACAAACAAGACAAGACAAGTCTATGCAACCAAATCTATTCAGGTTAGCGTTAGTGACATCATTTTCAGTTAATTCAAAGTTTTAGCAATTATTGGCAAGGGCCAGCGATGTTATATACTTGCTAGTTTTACTAAACCTTGGCGTTTGTCATGTACAAAACAGTAAAGAACCAGCATCAAATACTGAATAACATGTTTTATTGATTGGGCCCCTAAATAGGCAGAGTTTTGTACACGGGATGTAACTCCTGAAAAGAGGAAGCTACACACAACAAATATACAAGTATGCACAAGAAGCATAAATATCATGACAAATCAAATTTGCACACATGTCGGCAACGGGATGCAGACGAACATCATGAGTTGATCCTCCTATGACTCGTCGGACTCTAGTGCTTTCCCGGTATTCATACTTCCGAAGAGATTGTATCTGATAATCGACCCCTCAGGTATATTCTCCCGCACCAAATGCGCACCGCAGTATATAATTCGGACCGCAGTCATTTGCTTTTCAAATCCCTAACTTTTGCGTGAACCGCCCTTTGCGAGTTTTCAGTTCACCGGGATACCCTTTTTTGCCGAAGCCGCCCAGTGTAGGTTTTCAACTTCGCGGGTGTACATTTTTTCAATTTTATCCCTAATTTTGCCCGAACCTTTCATTCTGTTTTTGGTTCGCCAGGATGCCCCATTTTTGCCTGGACTCTCTTTTTTCTGTCCAGCGGGTCAATTTCAAGCAAAGTATTTTTTAACTGCGTCCGAATTCACAGGCGACGTAAAGTCTTCACCGTCCATGGTGGACAACAACAAAGCTCCTCCTGAAAAGACTTTTCTGACAACGTATGGCCCTTCGTAGTTGGGGGTCCACTTGCCCCTGTGATCTGCCTGTGGCGGGAGAATCCTCTTTAGCACAAGGTCGCCCGTCTGAAAGCTCCGAGGATGTATTTTTTTATCATACGCTTTCTTCATTCGGCTCTGGTACAACCGCCCATATGCTAGAGAAGCTAACCTCTTCTCATCCATTAGACTCAGCTGGTTCAACCTGTCTTTCACCCATTCTGCCTCGTCTAGTTGGACATCTCGTAATACTCTCAGGGAAGGAATCTCAACTTCCAGTGGTAACACTGCTTCCATTCCATATACCAACGAGAACGGGGTTGCCCCGGTTGATGTGCGTACCGTCGTACGATAACCGTGCAAAGCAAAGGGTAGCATCTCATGCCAGTCCTTATAGGTCACCACCATCTTCTGAACAATCTTCTTTATGTTCTTATTGGTCGCTTCAACAGCGCCATTCATCTTGGGTCGATAAGGAGAAGAGTTGTGATGCTCGATCTTAAAATTCTGACACAACTCCTTCATCATTTTGTTATTTAAGTTCGAACCGTTGTCGGTAATTATCCGCTCGGGGATTCCATATCTGCAAATGATATCTCGCTTGATAAACCTGGCTACCACCTGCTTGGTCACATTTGCATAGGATGCCGCTTCCACCCATTTGGTAAAATAATCGATTGCTACCAAAATGAACCGGTGTCCGTTAGATGTCGTCGGCTCGATCTTCCCAATCATGTCGATTCCCCACATTGAGAATGGCCATGGTGACGACATCACGTTCAGAGGACTCGAAGGCACATGGATCTTATCTGCATAAATCTGGCACTTATGACACCTCTTCGCAAACTTGAAACAGTCGGTTTCCATAGTTAGCCAGTAATAACCTGCCCGCAGCAGCTTCCTCGTCATAGCGTGCCCACCAGCATGCGTACCAAACGTACCCTCATGTATTTCCTCCATGAGCAACTTCGCCTCTTTCTCGTCTACACAACGTAGTAGCACCAAGTCGTGATTTCTCTTGTATAGAACACCGTCCAGATTCAGATAGAAATTACCCGCCAATCTCCTGAGAGTCTTCTGATCGCGACTGGATGCCTCAGCCGGATACTCTTTGTCTTTCAGGAAATTAAGGATATCAAAATACCAGGGTTTATCATCAGATGCTTTGTCAATGACAAATACGAAGGCGGGTCTGTCAAGCCGAGAGATAACAATTCTGGGAGCCTCATTCCAGAAGTTGACTTTATACATGGAAGACAATGTGGCCAGGGCGTCAGCCATCTGATTCTCTGCTCGCGGTACATGATACAACTCAACCTTGTCAAAGAAGGGAAACAATCTCCTCGCGTAATTCATGTATGGTATCAAGTTAGGCTGACGTGTCTCCCACTCTCCTTTTATTTGATTCACCACCAGAGCTGAGTCTCCATATACATCCAGATTTTTGATTCGTAAATCAATGGCCTCTTCAAGCCCCATGATGCAAGCTTCGTATTCGGCTTCGTTATTGGTAACTGGAAAGGTCAATCGAGCAGTAAATGGGATGTGCGACCCATGTGGAGTAGTGATGATTGCCCCTATTCCGCTACCGTAGGAGTTTACAGCTCCGTCAAAAATCAACTTCCATTTGGAACCCAATTCTGGTCCTTCGTCCGGCAACGGCTCTTCACAATCTTTCATCTTTAGGTACATGATATCCTCGTCAGGGAAATCAAACCTCATCGACTGGTAGTCCTCAATAGGCTGCTCTGCCAAGTACTCAGATAATACACTCCCCTTTATAGCCTTCTGTGAGACATACTGGATGTCATATTCGGTCAAAACCATCTGCCAACGGGCAATTCTCCCCGATAATGCCTGCTTTTCGAATACGTATTTGATAGGATCCATCTTCGAGATGAGCATGGTTGTATGGTTCAGCATGTATTGTCTCAAACGCTTGGCGGCCCAGGCTAGCGCGCAACAAGTTTTTTCGAGCATTGAATACCGAGATTCATATTCAGTAAACTTTTTACTCAAGTAGTATATTGCATGCTCTTTTCTTCCTGTCTCGTCGTGTTGACCGAGAACACAACCCATGCTTCCCTCAAGAACCGTCAAATACATAATCAAGGGTCTCCCTGCCACTGGAGGTATCAAAATAGGAGGCTCCTGCAAATACTGTTTTATTTTATCGAACGCCTTTTGACAATTTTCATTCCATGTTACAGCCTAGTCTTTTTTCAACAGCTTGAATAACGGCTCACACGTAGCTGTTAGGTGAGATATGAACCGCGCGATGTAGTTCAACCTCCCTAAAAACCCGCACACCTCTTTTTCTGTTTTAGGCGTCGGCATCTCTTGTATTGCTTTTATTTTTGCAGGATCAACCTCTATTCCTTTTTCGCTCACGATAAACCCCATCAGTTTACCCGACCTCACCCCGAAGGTGCACTTGTTAGGGTTCAGTCTCAACCTGAACTTCCTAAGCCTTTTGAATAGCTTCAGCAGATTCACCAAATGTTCTTCCTTCGTCTGGGATTTGGCAATCATATCATCGACATAAACCTCGATCTCTTTATGCATCATGTCATGAAAGAGAGTCGTCATTGCACGCTGATACGTTGCCCCAACATTCTTTAATCCGAAGGGCATCACTTTGTAACAAAATGTTCCCCAAGGTGTGATGAAGGTAGTCTTCTCCATGTCTTCTGGCGCCATTTTAATCTAATTATAGCCCGAGAAGCCATCCATGAAGGAGAATACGGAGAATTGAGCAGTGTTGTCAACCAGCACATCGATGTGAGGAAGCGGAAAATCATCTTTCGGGCTCGCTTTGTTCAAATCACGGTAATCTACGCACATTCTCACTTTACCGTCTTTCTTTGGCACCGGTACAATATTAGCGACCCATGAGGGATATTTTGTAACAGCTAGGAAACCAGCATCCCACTGCTTTCGGACCTCCTCCTTAATTTTCACTGCCATATCCGGCCTAGTTCTGCGAAGCTTCTGCTTAACCGGCGGGCATTCTTCTTTTAGCGGCAGACGATGCACAACCATATCCGTATCCAGCCCAGGCATGTCTTCATACGACCAAGCGAACACATCACTATACTCTCTGAGCATTTCAACCAGTCTTCGCTTGACGTCGCTCTGCAGCGCGGCTCCTATACGGATGTTCCTTTCAACCCCTTCCGACCCCAGGTTAACAGTTTCAATGACCTCCTCATGAGGCAGGATGATTCGTTCTTCTTGTTTCACCAACCAAGACAATTCTTCTGGAACGTCACCATCTTCAACAATCTCCTCTTCGGCCTGAAATACCGGGTGCTCAAAGTCGAAATGAGTCATAGGCGGTTCAATGATGTCATCTGAAAATATTATCCTGCAAAAGGAATGGTTAAATGCTTCAAAATGCGTATAAAGCGAATAACCACGTTGCCATTTTATTGTAAAACACAAAAACAGGAAAAACAGAGATCGCAATATTTGTACATGAAAAAACGCCTTTTATTTAATGATTAAACAACGCAATGTACATAACAGCACGGCCCTAAGCAAAATCACGATGCCCCGGGTAAGACACCTGATTGTTCAACAATTAAGAAAACAAAGTATTACTGTTTGGTAGTCACAGGAACAATCTCCTGAATAGACCAATTGCATAATCCTTGTCCTGGCACGCTCGGCTGAATCCAGGCGTCCATGTCGCAGTCATTGTCTCCTTCTTCGGAATCTGAAACAGCGTTGATGGCCTCGTGATACACTCCACTAGCTGTGATTGTTATCGGTCCTTTGAAACGAAGTGCCTCAGCAGCAGGCGTTGATGACGACGGTTGATATCCCAGCCCAAATCTGTCCATCTTCACGGGAATATCCAGAACCTTGCCCCAGCCTTTTGTCTCACCAGTCTTTACTAGAGCCTGAGCCTCCTTGTATGACGAGACGACCACCTCTGACGCTTTACTCGGCCCTGGAACTTTGTCTTTGATGCGCAACCCTTCAAAGGCTTGACAGGGTGTTTCATGAATCTCGCCGTCGACTTCTACGTACTTGAATGATGACAGATGGCTAACCAATATATCTTCTTCTCCACAGACCGTGACCACACTGTCCCCTACCATGTATTTCAGCTTTTGGTGCAAGGTAGATGTGACTGTCCCCTACCAAACGTGTTTTTTTATTTTCTAATTTTCTTGTTTTTTATGAATTAATTAATTAATATAATTTTAAATTGATGTTTCTAATTTCTAATAAATAAATAGAAACCTATTCTAATTCCATGATTCTAAATTAACTATTTTAATCTCTAATTAATTTAATCTAATATAAAATCTCATTTTCTAATTATAATTAGATAATTCTAATTTTATCCTATTCTAAACTAATCAATTAATAAATATTAAAACTATATTATACTTACATATTATAAAAAAATCAAATTATAAAACAAAAACAATAATAAATAAAATAAAATAAACAACGCCACATGTCACAAATTTATTCGTTAAAAAAAGTTGAGAAAATTTATTTTGCTAAAAAATACGCTACGCTGTACAAGCGATGCGAATTGAAAAATAAAGTCGGGCTAATGAAGATTTTGAAACAGGTAGGACAAATTTGGGGTATGACAGTAGGCACATCTCCAAAAATTGAGCATGACAGTTGCACGACAACTCTGCTGGGGAATTGGTCACGCGGTAATTGGTGAAGGGTCTAATCTCAAATCTCCGTCAGGATGATTATCAGATTTCGCTGCAGCTTCTTTCTCAAGTCATCAAGGGATCACTGGTCATTCGGCAACCGGTGATACATAGCTGATATTGCCGTCAGGCATTCTGCGACACTGCGGCAGAATGGTTCATCGAGACTCATTAGGTCATTAGGAACTTTTTAACAATCAAGTTAATTGTGCCATCGGGCACTCAAAGAGATTCTCGGGCATCAGCCGGACTTCTTCAGTAAGTCGGGAATAGACTCCTCGGTCAGTCATGAACTATTAGGGGTACCCAAACTTCTGCCATCAGGCACTCCGCGTCAGCTGAGAGAACTGCGTCGACATCGCAGTTGGACTTCGTCAGTAAGTCTTGGTAGTTTGGCACTACTGCCGGCCTTCAATCATTAAGTCTTTAAGGAAAGATAAACTTCTCTGTTCAAAAAAAACTGCTGGGGATGACACATCTCCGTTGGGGATTCAAGTAACTCTGCTTCGGGGATCCAGAAATCATTCTGGGTGACTCAACTCTGCTGAGGACTTTGTCGCTACTGCGAAAATCGGCGCCGGCTGAACAGAAGAGTCGCCACCGTGCGTTATTTATCCCAAAGGAGGGAAAGGAAACGCTCAGAGTAAACCTAACGCAAAGACGGTATCTACCAGTACGTGGGACATGACTGAGCCCTTACACTCAACTGAGACGTGCAACGCCATGTTATGCTCTCTCCCCCTCGGGGTCAAATCAAAGTCTGTAAATCCCAAGCTATGGCCTGCGTTCACGTGCGCCAACACCCCCTCCAACTGATTCACAGAAACATCTTGGGGTACGAAGGACGTATCCAGAACTTTCAACAATGCATTCCTATGAGCTTCGGAACTCAATAGCAACGACAGTATGGATATCTTCGATGGCATCTGTTGAAGGTGCTCAACAATCTTATAATCACTCTTACGAATAAGGCGCATAAACTCTTCTACATCCTTCAATGACGTTTCTTTTTCGTTCCTCTGCACAGGGACATCCTCACTCATTTTTCCTTTTCCTTTCGCCAACCGTTCAACCTCTATCTCAGGCGATATAAAAATTCTCCCACTTCTCGTCATCCCTCCGGTACCGACGACATTGTCTACAACCTCAACTGGTTGTTTACTAACATCAATTTTCACCCCATCACAGTATGCTTCCAACCCATAGGTCCAGGGTACTGCCTTAGTGCTCTCATAAGGGATTGGTCCTGCCTTGGTGATAGTGATCGGCGGTCGCCTGGCTGGCGCTGTTATAGTTATTGTTTTTCGGGGAATTGTCACGGTAGCTACATCACTTTGCTCATCCGCTGATAACTCTGCAGGTTCCTCAACTGCCGTTCTGTCGAATTGTAATGTGCCTCCATCTATCAAGGTCTGAATACCCTTCTTCAATTCAGCACAACCCCCAGCTTGGGTCCAACACTCTAAACAAAACTCATCGCAGCCCGGATACACACCTCCTTTCAATAATCTGCTCTTTATCTCACACAACGGTGTCTTTAGGTCATCAATATTCATGATCAAGTTCAAACCCTCCTCAGTTAAAATAGCATTTGCCCCATGGTTGGGCATGGGCTGTTGTACTATGTTCGGACCTGCTTGTCCAAAATTGATGGCCTTGCTATCCAACAGATCCTGTACCACATGCTTGAATGCGTGGCAATTCTCTATGTCGTGACCAGGAGCCCCGGTGTGGAATTCACAGTGCTTGTTCGCGTCAAAGCCGTACGGAGGAGTGCCGTCATTGGCGCCAAAGTCCTCTTTTCCACCAAGTTCAAACCCAGTAACGTCTGTAGCAATTCTGCATACGTTGAAGGAGGCGTTTCAAACACCCTCCTTGGTTTGCCCCCCTGAATTCTGCGCTGGGCAGGATGTGCCCCTTGTTGTGGCTGCTGTTGCTGTGGTGGTATTGGTTGTTGATGAAATGGAATTGTGACACTTGCCACCTGTTGCAGATGATTGTACTGATTCCGACCTCTGCCCCGGCCTCGGCCCCCGAATACTGCACTTGCATCACCTTGACGGCGCCCACCGAAAGTCCTTCTGTTACTGCCAGCTGAAGTGGATTCCTCAGCTTGGAATCTCCCCAGTTTAATATTTCTTTCAATTTTCTCACCCATCAAGATTAGGTCCGAGAAGCTGCCCAAGGAAGTATGAAACAGCTTGTCATAAAACACACCAGTAAATGTTCCTATAAACATATCATTCATTTCTTTGTCATCCAAAGGAGGATGAACTTGTAACGCCCCGATTCTGAATTCCCATTAATTGTTGAGTATTTTAATTTATTTAATTGATGTTTGTTTTAAATTGAGAAATTATATATTACTATGTGGTGTTTGCTTATTTTATCTATTCTTACCGATTCGGAGAGTTTTCGGGGAATTAGAGTAAAAAGGGCATTTTAGACATTTAGCAATTTAGTGTGAGAATTGATTGGTAAGTGTTGGAAAGAATTTGAGAGGAAAGAAATAGAGATAGAAATAGAATAAGAGAGGAAAAGGAAGAAAGATAGTAACATAAGAAGAAAAGCAAGAGAAAGAAAAGAGGAGAAGAGAAAGAGAAGAGAAAGTGGAGAGGAAAACCTAGAATCATCAAGGGATCATCACCAAAGCTTGCAATCGATTGGTAAGGGTGTGAAACTCCATCATCTCTTTAATGTATATGATTGTATGTGTATGTGTTTGGATTTTGGAGAGTTTCTACTCTTTTTCCACTTAGGTTAGAAGTTGCTTTTGTGAGTAGAATGAGGTTTCAATCGGTTAGAACTCGGATTAGACGATGTAGTTTAGTCGGGTGATGGTTGGGTTGTGCCACTGAGACTGGTTTGGATTTAATCGGTTGATTTTGTGGAGTTTGGGCTCTTGAGACAGCCATGGAAGTTCTGTCTTCGCAGGCTCGCCAGGCGAATGGCAGCGAAGCTTCGCCAGGCGAAGCCCAGTGAGTTGTAGCGAAGCAAGTCAGAAGCAACACCCTGTATTCGCTGGCAAGTTCGCCAGGCGAAGTGAGTTGGCGAAGGTTCGCCAGGCGAGTGTGTAGCGAGGCTCAGCGAGTAATTCCAGAATTACTCCCAGTGGACTTCGCTGGGAAGTTCGCCAGGCGAAGGCCAGCGAGCATTCGCTGCGTGGCTTCGCCAGGCGAAGGTTGGCGAACCTGGCAGTGTTATTTGTTTGTTGTTTATTTATAGCATGATATTTTTGGCCGATTCAATTATGATTAATGCCTATATGAATGATTGATGTGTGAACTGTTTTGACATGTCGTGCTGTGGGTGGCCGAAAGGCGTGAATCCTAGATTGTGGAGCCAATTGTGAATCTTAATCGTTTGATAATGTTGTGCGTTTGCTCGAATTAGATAGAAATGCATTGATGGATTAATAGGTATGTAAACCTTGTGTGAAATGGTGCATAATGTGAATGCATGATAGATATATGCGATGTATGTGATAAATGCAATGAGTATGTTTGTGTAGCATCTTAGTATGCATTTTTGTGTTGAATGATCCCTCGGAGGATTTGCAGAACCTCGTATGATACGATGGTTACATTAGATTCCTCGGAGAATCGGTTGCATTGTGTGATTCCTTGGAGAATCGGTTGCATTGTGTGATTCCTTGGAGAATCGGTCATAACATGTAATCCCGTGGAGGATTGGCTAGAGTATTTGATTCCGTGGAGAATCTGCTGAGTATTTGATTCCGTGGAGAATCTGCTGAATATTCGATTCCGTGGAGAATCTGATGAATATTTGATTCCGTGGAGAATCTGCTGAATACTTGATTCCGTGGAGAATCTGCTGAATACTCGATTCCTTAGAGAATCTGTTGAAATGAGTCGGTACCGCATTTGCATCTGCATAGAGTCGTGTGTCGGTCTCTATGAGTTGCATGAGTCATCTGTGTATGGTGCATTAGTTGTATGAATATAACTGTGTATGTTATATATGATTGTTGGGAGAAACATATAGTAAATGTTCATGTGTATGTGTAGAGACATGATTATTTGTATATGCTTAATGTGGTGAGAACATAAATTGAGTATGACTTGTACAATTATGGATATATGTATATATACAATTTTATGCATTAACTGTTATGATATTGTTTCTCACCCTTCTGCTGTTTTATAATGCTCTATGAGGCATTGCAGATTAGATGGCTGGAGACATTTTTGTGAAGCGTGACTTCATTCTTTTTGGTCGGTCGGCTCTGATATGTAGCACCGGGTAGATAGGAGTTATATTGATTCTTTTGTGATACATCTGTGTATGTATCTGCTGATGTTATGTTTTGTTAACATGTTGGATGACAATTGTATATGTGAATACATGTCTTGGAAATATGGAATATTTAGATGTTTCCGCCTTGTTCTAAATATTTTCTTGTGGGTGTTGACCCGTTGTTGCATATTCGTTTGAGCAGGTGTTGTATGCGTTGAATTCTTTTGTGATAATGTGACATACCCCTTTTATGCCATGACTTATATGTACTCTGATAAAAATTTGAATTATGCTTAAATGATTAATTGTATTAATTTGGGGGTATAGAAAGAGGGTGTTACATTAAGTGGTATCAGAGCCAGTGTTGAGTCAGTCGTGTCTGTCTTGTTGTTGTGTTGGTTGAACGGTTGTTTAACCTTGTTGTTATTTTTGGGAATCCTCAGAATATGGCAGGTCGTAATGACAATGCTATGGCAGCGGCGTTAGAGGCTATGGCAAGAGCTGTGCAGGGTGCACCTAACGTGAATGCGAATGATGAGTTCAGGAAGAACCAACCACCGGTGTTCAAAGGGAGATTTGATCCGGATGGTGCTCAGATATGGTTAAAGGAAATTGAGAGGATCTTTAGGGTGATGGATTGTGCCGAAGGGATCAAGGTGAGACTAGGGACTCACATGCTGAGAGAAGAGGCTGATGACTGGTGGGTCAGCATGAGGCAAGTTCTTGAGGTCGACGATGAGATTACGTGGGATTTATTTCGTACTGAGTTTCTAAGGAAGTATTATCCCGAAAGTGTTAAAGGGAAGAGAGAAATGGAATTTCTGGAGTTGAAACAAGGTAATATGTCGGTGGTGGACTACACCGCTAAGTTTACTGAGTTAGTGAAGTTTCACCCTCACTATGATGCGGTTACGGCGGAATTTTCCAAATGTATCAAGTATGAGAATGGCTTGCGTCCTGAGATAAAGCAAGCGGTGGGTTATCAAAGAATACGGAGATTTTCGGATTTGACCAAGTGTTGTAGAATTTATGAAGAAGACAGTAGAGCTCGTTTTACTCATTATAAGGGTTTGAGCGAGAGGAGAGGGAAGCAGCAAGTACGAAGCGGACCTTATGTGACGCCTGCTGATAAGGGCAAACATAGGAGAAACTTTGATAGGAGACCCGGAGGAGGTTCCGGTGCGATCAAATGTTTTAAGTGTGGCGTGATGGGCCACAAGTCTTATGATTGTGGAAAGTTCAAGGCGAAGTGTTCCAACTGTGGGCTCCTTGGACATGATGCAGCAGAGTGTAGAAAGAATGCTGTGAAGTGTTTTAATTGTGGCGAGGTGGGTCACATTAGCCCGAATTGTACCAAACCGAAGCAAGCTCCGGCGGGCGGAAAAGTATTCGCATTAGCAGGTTCAGACGTTACTAATGCGGCGGATCGTTTGATTAAAGGTACATGCTTTATTAATGATATGCCTTTAGTTGCTATTATTGATACTGGAGCGACTCACTCGTTCATTTCTCTTGCGTGTGCTAAGCGATTGGATTTGTGTATGGTTTATTTGAGTAGTGGTATGGTTATTGGGACTCCCGCTTCGGGGTCGGTAACTACTTCTTTGGTGTGTGCAAGTTGTCCTTTGACCATGTATGGTAAGGACTTCGTTATGGATTTGGTGTGTTTGCCGTTGGAAGGTTTGGACGTAATCCTGGGTATGAACTGGTTGCAATTTAATAGAGTTCATCTGGATTGCTATCACAAGTTAGTAAGGTTTCCTTCTTTGGAAGATGGTGAAAACGAGAGTTTTCTTTCCACTAAAGAGTTGAAGAAACTTTTAGCGGACGAAGCTCAGTTGTTTGGTTTGTTTGCATCGTTGTCGGTGGAGAGCAAAGTTGAGCTCGACGTATTTCCTATGGTTTGTGAATTTCCTGAAGTGTTTCCGGAAGATGTTGCGGATGTGCCGCCAAAGAGAGAGGTTGAATTTTCTATTGATCTAGTTCCGGGTACTAGACCAATTTCGATGGCCCCTTATCGGATGTCGGCATCGGAGTTGGTGGAATTGAAGAAGCAGTTGAATGATTTGTTGGATAAGAGATTTGTAAGACCAAGTGTTTCTCCTTGGGGTGCGCCGATATTGTTGGTAAAGAAGAAGGATGGTAGTATGCGATTGTGTATTGATTATCGGCAGTTGAATAAGGTGACAATTAAGAACAAGTATCCGCTTTCAAGAATCGATGATTTGATGGATCAATTAGTTGGAGCCCGTGTTTTTAGTAAGATTGATTTGAGATCCGGTTATCACCAGATTCGGGTTAAGGAAGAAGATATTTCGAAGACGGCTTTTAGAACACGATATGGTCACTATGAGTATACGGTGATGCCATTCGGAGTTTCTAATGCGCCGGGTGTTTTCATGGAATATATGAACCGTATCTTCCACGAGCAGTTGGATCGTTTTGTGGTAGTGTTTATCGATGACATTTTGATTTATTCTAAGTCTCGAGTGGAACACGAAGAACATTTAAGGATTGTGTTGCGGATTTTGAAAGAGAAGAAGTTGTACGCAAAGTTGTCTAAGTGTGAGTTTTGGTTGTCGGAGGTGAGTTTTCTTGGACATATTATTTCCGGAAATGGTATTAGTGTGGATCCATCCAAGATCGATGCGGTAATGCAATGGGAGACTCCAAGATCAGTTACGGAAATTCGAAGCTTTTTGGGCTTGGCCGGTTACTACTGGAGGTTTATCGAAGGATTTTCAAAGTTAGCACTTCCGTTAACGCAGTTGACTTGTAAAGGAAAGGCTTTTATTTGGGATGTTAATTGTGAAGAGAGTTTCATGGAATTAAAGAGAAGGTTAACGACAACGCCAGTTTTGATTTTGCCGAATCCTATGGAACCTTTTGTGGTTTATTGCGACGCTTGTTTGTCAGGATTGGGTGGTGTATTGATGCAAGATGGGAAGGTCGTGGCGTATGCTTCTAGACAGTTGAGAGTACATGAAAAGAATTATCCTACTCATGATTTGGAGTTAGCGGCCGTAGTGTTCGTTTTGAAAATTTGGAGGCACTATCTTTATGGTGCAAGATTTGAAGTTTTTAGCGATCACAAGAGTTTGAAGTATTTGTTTGATCAAAAAGAATTGAATATGAGGCAAAGGAGATGGCTAGAACTTTTGAAGGACTATGATTTTGGTTTAAATTATCATTCGGGTAAGGCGAATGTAGTAGCCGATGCCTTAAGTCGGAAGTCGTTGCACGTGTCTACTTTGATGGTTAGAGAGTGGGAACTCTTGGAGAACTTTAGAGATTTGAGTTTGGTTTGTGAGTTAACGCCGAGTAGTGTGAAGCTTGGTATGTTGCATGTCACGAATGATTTCCTTGCTACGGTGTGTGAAAAGCAAAAGTTGGATTTGAAATTTGTGGATTTGATGACGAACGGAAATGAAGATTTCAAAGTTGATGAATTAGGAGTTTTGAGGTTTCGAGGTCGTGTTTGTATTCCCGATGATGCGGATTTGAAAAAGATGATATTGGAAGAGGGACATCGGAGTAACTTGAGTATTCATCCGGGAGCGAATAAGATGTATCAGGATTTGAAGAAGATTTTTTGGTGGTCTGGATTGAAAAGCGATGTTGCTCGTTTTGTGTACTCGTGTTTGACTTGCCAGAAGTCTAAGGTGGAGCATCAGAAGCCTAGTGGATTGATGCAACCGTTGGATATTCCGGAATGGAAATGGGATAGTATATCGATGGATTTTGTTACGGGATTTCCGAATACGCAAAGAGGACATAATGCTATTTGGGTGATTGTTGATAGGCTTACTAAATCGGCTCACTTTATTCCGATTGATATTACTTATTCTTTGGAAAGGTTGGCCGAGATTTATGTTGGCACTATTGTGAAGCTTCATGGGGTTCCTAAGAGTATTGTGTCGGATAGAGATCCTAGATTTACTTCAAGATTTTGGGAGAGTTTGCAAGGTGCCTTGGGTTCTAAGTTGAGATTGAGTTCGGCATATCATCCGCAAACAGATGGTCAAACCGAGAGGACGATTCAATCGTTAGAAGATTTGTTGCGTGCTTGTGTGCTTGAACAAGGTGGTGCGTGGGACGGTTATTTAGCGTTGATTGAGTTTACCTATAATAACAGTTTCCATTCGAGTATTGGTATGGCGCCATTTGAGGCTTTATATGGTCGGAGATGTCGAACACCTCTGTGTTGGCATGAGACAGGTGAAAAGTCGGTAGTTGGTCCTGAAATGGTACAGCAAACGACGGAAAAGGTGAAATTTATTCGGGAAAAGATGAGAGCTTCTCAGAGTAGACAGAAAAGTTATCATGATAAAAGGAGAAAGGATCTTGAGTTTCAAGAGGGCGACCATGTGTTTTTGAGAGTTACACCGGTTACGGGTGTGGGTCGTGCTTTGAAGTCGAGAAAGTTGACTTCTCGTTTTGTTGGTCCGTATCAGATTGTCGCACGAGTTGGTGTTGTGGCTTATCGTGTGGCGTTACCTCCGAACCTTTCGAATTTGCATGATGTATTCCATGTCTCGCAACTTCGGAAGTATGTTCCGGATCCGTCACATGTTATCCCAATGGATGAAGTTGAAGTAAGAGATAACCTTACAGTTGAAGTTTTACCGGTTAGTATTTTGGACCGCGAAGTTAAGAAACTAAGAGGCAAGGATATTACGCTTGTGAAAGTGTCCTGGGGAGGTGCCGCGGAAGGCAACATGACTTGGGAATTGGAGAGCAAGATGCGAGAGTCGCATCCGGAGTTGTTTGAATAAGGTAATATTTTCGAGGACGAAAATTTCTAAAGTGGAGGAGAGTTGTAACGCCCCGATTCTGAATTCCCATTAATTGTTGAGTCTTTTAATTTATTTAATTGATGTTTGTTTTAAATTGAGAAATTATATATTACTATGTGGTGTTTGCTTATTTTATCTATTCTTACCGATTCAGAGAGTTTTCGGGGAATTAGAGTAAAAAGGGCATTTTAGACATTTAGCAATTTAGTGTGAGAATTGATTGGTAAGTGTTGGAAAGAATTTGAGAGGAAAGAAATAGAGATAGAAATAGAATAAGAGAGGAAAAGGAAGAAAGATAGTAACATAAGAAGAAAAGCAAGAGAAAGAAAAGAGGAGAAGAGAAAGAGAAGAGAAAGTGGAGAGGAAAACCTAGAATCATCAAGGGATCATCACCAAAGCTTGCAATCGATTGGTAAGGGTGTGAAACTCCATCATCTCTTTAATGTATATGATTGTATGTGTATGTGTTTGGATTTTGGAGAGTTTCTACTCTTTTTCCACTTAGGTTAGAAGTTGCTTTTGTGAGTAGAATGAGGTTTCAATCGGTTAGAACTCGGATTAGACGATGTAGTTTAGTCGGGTGATGGTTGGGTTGTGCCACTGAGACTGGTTTGGATTTAATCGGTTGATTTTGTGGAGTTTGGGCTCTTGAGACAGCCATGGAAGTTCTTTCTTCGCAGGCTCGCCAGGCGAATGGCAGCGAAGCTTCGCCAGGCGAAGCCCAGTGAGTTGTAGCGAAGCAAGTCAGAAGCAACACCCTGTATTCGCTGGCAAGTTCGCCAGGCGAAGTGAGTTGGCGAAGGTTCGCCAGGCGAGTGTGTAGCGAGGCTCAGCGAGTAATTCCAGAATTACTCCCAGTGGACTTCGCTGGGAAGTTCGCCAGGCGAAGGCCAGCGAGCATTCGCTGCGTGGCTTCGCCAGGCGAAGGTTGGCGAACCTGGCAGTGTTATTTGTTTGTTGTTTATTTATAGCATGATATTTTTGGCCGATTCAATTATGATTAATGCCTATATGAATGATTGATGTGTGAACTGTTTTGACATGTCGTGCTGTGGGTGGCCGAAAGGCGTGAATCCTAGATTGTGGAGCCAATTGTGAATCTTAATCGTTTGATAATGTTGTGCGTTTGCTCGAATTAGATAGAAATGCATTGATGGATTAATAGGTATGTAAACCTTGTGTGAAATGGTGCATAATGTGAATGCATGATAGATATATGCGATGTATGTGATAAATGCAATGAGTATGTTTGTGTAGCATCTTAGTATGCATTTTTGTGTTGAATGATCCCTCGGAGGATTTGCAGAACCTCGTATGATACGATGGTTACATTAGATTCCTCGGAGAATCGGTTGCATTGTGTGATTCCTTGGAGAATCGGTTGCATTGTGTGATTCCTTGGAGAATCGGTCATAACATGTAATCCCGTGGAGGATTGGCTAGAGTATTTGATTCCGTGGAGAATCTGCTGAGTATTTGATTCCGTGGAGAATCTGCTGAATATTCGATTCCGTGGAGAATCTGATGAATATTTGATTCCGTGGAGAATCTGCTGAATACTTGATTCCGTGGAGAATCTGCTGAATACTCGATTCCTTAGAGAATCTGTTGAAATGAGTCGGTACCGCATTTGCATCTGCATAGAGTCGTGTGTCGGTCTCTATGAGTTGCATGAGTCATCTGTGTATGGTGCATTAGTTGTATGAATATAACTGTGTATGTTATATATGATTGTTGGGAGAAACATATAGTAAATGTTCATGTGTATGTGTAGAGACATGATTAATTGTATATGCTTAATGTGGCGAGAACATAAATTGAGTATGACTTGTACAATTATGGATATATATATACAATTTTATGCATTAACTGTTATGATATTGTTTCTCACCCTTCTGCTGTTTTATAATGCTCTATGAGGCATTGCAGATTAGATGGCTGGAGACATTTTTGTGAAGCGTGACTTCATTCTTTTTGGTCGGTCGGCTCTGATATGTAGCACCGGGTAGATAGGAGTTATATTGATTCTTTTGTGATACATCTGTGTATGTATCTGCTGATGTTATGTTTTGTTAACATGTTGGATGACAATTGTATATGTGAATATATGTCTTGGAAATATGGAATATTTAGATGTTTCCACCTTGTTCTAAATATTTTCTTGTGGGTGTTGACCCGTTGTTGCATATCCGTTTGAGCAGGTGTTGTATGCGTTGAATTCTTTTGTGATAATGTGACATACCCCTTTTATGCCATGACTTATATGTACTCTGATAAAAATTTGAATTATGCTTAAATGATTAATTGTATTAATTTGGGGGTATAGAAAGGGGGTGTTACAGAACTCGTGCAGCCATGTCGCGCCATCTCTGCGCATATTCTTTGAAGCTCTCATCTTTCTTCTGAGACAACCCCTGCAATTGGACCCGGTTGGGTGCCAAGTCACTATTGTACTTATAATGAGCCACAAACGCTTCAGCCAGCTGCTTCCATGTTTTTACCTGAGTTGGCTCCAACCCCATGTACCACTCAAGGGAAGGACCAGACAGGCTGTCCTGAAAGAAATGCATCAGCATCCTTTCATCATTCGAATAGGCCGACATTCTTCTATAGTATGATCGCACGTGCACCTTTGGACAAGTATCCCCCTTATATTTGTCGAATGTGGGAGCTTTGAATTTTAGCGGTACCCTCAGACCAGGCACCAGACCCATTGTGGTAATATCTAAACCAACAACACTTTAATTCACGACACCTTTCATCTGCTCCTCGAGCACCTTGATTCTCTGAGAATCATCCATAGGACCTTCAAAACCTCCACCAGAGAAAGCATCTTCTTGCTGATCTTCTAGCCAATTACCGTTCCCATTTCCGTATCCATCATACCCGTTGTTACGGCCAAATCTAGTCTGATTCATTACAGGGCCCCGCCCCCTGTTACCATACCCTGGAGCGACTCCGATAGGTCCAAAAGACATCATTCCAGCACCGTTCCCATTACCGAATCCGCCATAACCCTGATTGGTATTACAAAATCCCTCCGGTCCGAAGCCCTGAGCGTTGGAGCCGTACTTCCCAGCATGATCAAACCCCTGGTCATTAAAGCCAAATCCGTTGTTGCCGAAGCCATTACCTCCAATATTATCACCGCCCAGGTTGACATCTCCGAACCCAACGTTATTGACAACAGTCTCGTTACCGATTCCTGCATTACCGTTCTCGGCGGCAGCGCCGTTGTTCACATTGACAGCAGGCATGTTCACCACAGGTGGGGCTACCGGTGTAGGAGTACCATCCCCGTGAATAGTGTCAACTCGCACAGAATTATGGTCTTCGTTTTCGTGCCCAACATTTCTCATCAGCAAAGGCTGCACCAAAGCTTGCAAGTTCTCCTGGCCTTTCACAATGGTCTCCATTGTCTGCATGAATAGCGCCAGCTTCTCACGCATGTTCTGCATTTCATTCTGCATCTGATCCATAACTCTTCTGCAGTTGGTACGAGTAGAGTATCGGTGCGGGCGTTGACTTTCAATCCTGAAAAGACCTGTACGGTGCAGGAAATGAGATACAGTTCAATAATCACCTGTAATGCAATATGAATGTGAATGCAATGCAATATGTGTCTGTGCATTAGGGATTATCACTCCCCGATTCTAGTGCGAATGTGTCAGTGTGGTGACAGTGACAGCAATACAAAGTTCGGAGCCGAATAATAGAAAACACCTCATATATTGCAGAGAAACCCATCAAGTCAGGAATACAATATCAATGAGTGTACAATAAGAAGGCATGACCTCAACCAACAATCCTGGTGATGGTCAGCACAATACAAATAAAGCATACATATTAATACATGAAACGGTCAAGTGCTCCCATATGCCTGGTACTCCTCTAATAACCTCTTAGTCTCTGGATGACTTGGTCGGGTAAGCAGACCCTCAAAAAGTAGATCTCTTCGCTTGAGAACACGTCGTAAATCACCAGCGGATTCCTCCCATGCCCCTTCTCCGAAGCGATCCTCTAGCTTCCGTTTCTGAGACACAGCCTCTTTCTTGCCCTCGATGGCCTTGTTCAATGAGTTCTGAAGACTATATCTTGCCATCACCTCCTCTTCATACTTTTTATTGCTAGCCTTCAACTGTTCTTCGAGTTCTGAAATTTGCTGCTTCAATTTGTCTTCCCTCTTTTTGTTGTTGGTTAGCGTAGCATTCCACGTTTTGTTACAAGAAGAGATTTCCCGGTGGGCGGCATCGAGTGCTTTCTTCTTGGACTCCAACATATCATAAGAGCTTCTGAATTCTTTCCCCAGGCGTTCACGCTTCTTTTTCTCTTCGGTCAGTTCAGCACCTAGCCTGTTTACTAACTCAGTCTGCTGTTGAAAAGAATGCACAGCCTTGTTCTTCTCACTACGCATCTGAGCCAGTTCCTTTTCTAACTCTTCATTAGCCAACAGCAAGGCTTCCTTTTCTTTTACAACTCGCTCGTAGACCTCCACAGTAACGGTGGTTGGTTCCTCTACTGGAACATGAACATGGACTGGTGCAGCTGGAAATGGCATTAGCAACTGTTTTGCTCTCTCTTGTATCCAAGCTTTGTATGGTACATAAGCCTGACAATCATTCTTCCCCAATAGTGGTTTCCCTCTTCTGTTGATACGTATCCAAGTGTGCTGAAGCTTGGCTAGTAACTCTCCATTCAAGTCACCGGTGAAGTACAGAGATTCCTGTACTTCTTCCTCCCTAGGTGGGTTCTTCAATGCGTATCCAAATTGGCGAACAAACAGAGATGGATTATAATTGATGCATCCTTTCCTTCCTATCAAAGGCACGTTCGGATACCCAGAGCAACTGAAAATAAGCTCAGACCCCAGCAAGTCTCGGTAAAACCATTCAATGTCTTCAGAAGATAGTCTCATCAGGCGCTCTGGCCAGTCAGCTGTAGTTGCGCCATCTACAAAAGGTCCCTTTAGGGGGAGATGGCTCTTAAACCACATGTTCAACAGCGGCGCACAACAGTAAACAGTCTTTCCTCTCCTATTTTCATTTTTGTAGTGCAATAAATGATAGAAATCTCCAATCAAGGTGGGTACAGGGTTGCCAGCAGCAAACAGATGAAAGGCGTCAAAATCCACAAAATTGGGTAAATTGGGAAACAACACTATTCCGTAGATGCACAGAGCCAAAATAGCATTAAAGACTATCCAGCATCCGCTCTTGGCGTATTCTTGGGCTTTGCCAACCAGAAAACCGAGGGAGAAGCCTGGAACCCCGAGCCAAGCAGTCGCTAATAGTTCAAAAGCGTTCATGTGTAAAGCCTTAGCTAAGTCTTCCAGCTTGGGCTTAGCGTCACAATGGATGAAAGGAACCTTATTTTGCACCGGCAGCTCGATAAACTCTGCGTACTCTTCCATGGTAGGCCCCAAAATAAAGTCAGCAAATGTGAAACATCTCAAGGCAGGGTCATAGAATTGCATCAATGTATACAGCACATTCAGCTCAACAGCAGTTGGCTTGCAAACCAGTCTCAACAGTCTTCTATAACTCATCCTAACACTTCTCCTGACCTCCTCATCAGCAAGGGAAATCAGACCAAGTAGGGGAGTAACGTCAGGTGCAGGTAACTTGTACGCAATTGTCCTTCTCAAACCAGCCATGATCAGAAATCAGAAGTCCAGACACTAGAATCAGGGAATATGCAAATGCACCTGCAGCACAGACACACGTTAATGAAATGCACATGATAATGGTTATGCGAACAATGCAATGCAAATATATGCAACAGGGATCAAATGCCATGGCTGAGAAGCCCGAACCACTTCATAAGTCTCAAATAGACCATCCAGAATTCCTCAAACCCTGGTCTTAGACAGACCCAATACAAATCTTCAACTCTGGTCTCTGATAGACCCCATAACATAACTCCAACTGGTCTCTGATAGACCCCTCAACTGTCCATAAATACCCTGAATCTCAAATCAAGAAACAAACTGGTATCTGAAGGTCTAGTTACCTGCATAGCCCCAAACCCTCTCACAGGTAGGTGTCCTAGTAACTGACAATGGTATGGCATCCTATGCGGTCGTCGGCGTCACAGACTTTCAGGGTTGATGATACGATTCCCAGAAGGAGTGGCATCATCAAATCCTGAAGAGGCCTCACTTAGCCAACTTCCAATTGATCGGTTCCCGGAGTCGACAATTCAACTAACCAACAATCCCTTCGACCCAAAGGGTAGAAAAAGAAGTCAACCAGAAGAACCTCGTCCGAGTGTGAATTTTGCGGGACACTAATGCAAGCAAAGTCGACACGCGCCCACTACTTTCCACTCTAATTCTAGGTGCACTCAAGCCCAGGTCTGGCTTATCTCTCAATCATAGAACACCCTCATACCCATAGCAATAATAACAATAACATAATGCTGAATGTAAAATACAGAAAAAGTAAATCCATACAAAATCCTCGACGGGAAAACAAGCGCTAGGATTTACTCGCGTAGGGAACCGTTGGAGTCCCCAGCAGAGTCGCCAGCTGTCGCTACTGCGAAAATCGGCGCCGGCTGAACAGAAGAGTCGCCACCGTGCGTTATTTATCCCAAAGGAGGGAAAGGAAACGCTCAGAGTAAACCTAACGCAAAGACGGGAAAGGAATGGTCATCGCAACCAAATCCTGGATTCGGGAGTCGGTTACGCAAGGGGAAGGTGTTAGCACCCCTCACGTCCGTCGTACTCGACGGGATCCACACTTGTTTTCTAGTACGGATTGTTATTCTATCTATTCTACAGGTCAAGGGTTAAAAGAAAATAAACTGACTCGGCAAAGTATCGCACTTTATGCCTACGTATTCCCGTCTGGAACGAGAAATCAGAGTCAACGTAGTTCGCCTACCTACGGGAAAGGAGGGGAAGTTTGCTCGCTAGGATATCGCATCCTATGCCTACGTACTTTCATACAGCATGAAAGATCAGAGCAAACGTAGTTCGGGCCACGTACGACACAAGTCTGTCTTGATTGTTTTTATCTCCTGCTGAAAAGGGTTTTTCCTGATTACTGGTCCAAGCGGACAAAATTGACGTTTTGATGAGTTCACATTCTTTTACGGAAGAAATGTCTTTTATTGTGTTTGAAATGTTTATTGTGTTTTTCTGGTTGTTTTGAGAAAGAAGAGACAGAACTCTAAAACCTATGGTTTAAAAAGGGGAATCAAAATCTAACCTAATGTTGTCATGCATGGGTTAAGACCTAATGTCTGTCATGTTCCTCTCTTGCGCAGAGAGAAACAGAGATCCTAAGGGATGAACGGAAACAGAAACAACAGATACAATAAACAGTAAAATATGCATGAATGCAGCAGTACAAGCGAGGCAAGGGAGTCCCACTCAACCTCGAACCTAGAAAACAACAGGCAAAAGCGAACAAAATTCACTTTCAACCTAACAGATTAATTGGCAAACAATACAGTCCGGGAAACTCAAACAATACATCAAAAGCTTCTAAACAGCAAAAATAAACAGTAAACAGCAACTCTGCACAGCAAGCTCCATCAACATCTATCTTCAAGTCATCTTCAAAACATCTACAAGCTTCAAGCAAGCATCAATCTTCATCTTTTACAGTCTTCAAGCAAGGTCTCTATCTTCAATCTTTCATGGCTTTTCTTCAAATCAAACTCTCCAAGATGAGAAGCAGTTAACAAGATGGATTGGATGTTAAACAGTCAGTTGCCTACCGAAGGTGGCCTACTGACTGTTAACAAAATACAGACAGTTTTCTCTCAAAAGTTCTATCTCTTAAATACATTCACTAATCCTTCCAAAGGAAGGAGGTGAGTATTTAAAAGAGACTTTGAATCATAGAGAAAGAATGGAGGCAAACAAGACCTTCCATGTTTATGAATCAAGTTTCTACTCTAAGCTCTACCTAGCTCCTAGTTCCTATAATCTTCAACAGCTACAAGCAAGCTACAATCTTCATCAACTCTTGAACTTGATCTTCACTCCTTTTGTCTTCAATGGGCTTCATCAACAAAGATCTTCAATCCAAACCCATACCCCAAGCAAGCCCAATAACCCACACAATCAAGCAATAACCCTAGAAAGGGCACACCATACAATCAATCAATTACAAAAAAAAAATAAACTAAAAATATTAATATGATAGGGGAAATTCTAATATTTTTTTAAGGGATCTACTACACTTACCCATAATACCCCTATAGTCCCATCTTCTAATTCAACCTAAAAAGCCCCAAAAGAAATTGTTTTGTTACACCTATGTTATGTTCAAAACCCTAATTAACTAGTCTAATAGTTTCTAACTAAACTACCTAAAATGAAATCCTAAAAATTGTGGTATAAAAACCAGGGGCACCTAATATCTAGATCTAATTGTACTAAAAAGAATGGGGTGAAAATCCTAAAGGAAACTCCTAAACTAAATTCTACAAATGGTAGCATCAACTAAAAGAATTAAAAAAGCAATTAAATGTAAAAATATGCAAAAAAAAATATAAAAATGAAGTAAAATGTCAATTTTATGATTTTATATTTTTCTTGACAGAAAATGGAAAGAGGGGAAAAAAATCCCATTGAAAAATAGTGATTTTTCTATTTTTTATGCATTTTTAAAGTAAAATAAAATTTGGAGTGAAATTAATATGAAAATGATGCATGGGGGTTTGAACAGCAACAATATCCAGTTAGTATCTCACATGGGCCCAGAATGGGGGGTGGCAATAGCGAAGCGCCTGGGCCTAGTTTATTAATCAGAAAACAAATTAAAATGAAAAGAAAAAAAAGAAAAATTGGCGGTGCAAATAGAAGGAAAACACAGTTATAATATGGAATTGGGCCTGCATGGGGGTTTGGATAGCACTGAACACACTTAAGCCCAGGAACGCGTTTAATGAAACACAGCGTTCCATGGGTCAGCTCTCCCTCCAATCTCGTTTGAATCTCAGCCCTAGGATCGTTCCTCCAGTCAACGAGTCAGACGCCCATCCAACGGCGATGAAGTCTTCTTCTTCCTTAAGCTTCTAGGGTTTCAGAAAACACCATTAAAACACCCTTCCATGCAACAGAATTCGACCAGCTTGTTCTCCCTCGTTTTAGCATCAATTTCAAAAAAATAACACCCTATCTTGACCTATTTTCCACGTAGAATACAACCATGCCATTGGTTTCCCTTAAATCAATCTCTAGCATCCAAACCGAATGGTGTAACTTCATAGATTCGAAATTTCATCAGTTACGAATCAATAACCTATATGCACTAATCTCTTCCTGGCCTCATACTGATCAATAATCACTAACAACTTAAGATTCTAACAGCTTATTCACCAAATTCTAGGTCCAAACAGAATTCACGTGCATACATCAACTTCCATCAAATCTTGCCAAATGCTCCAAAAATGATCATCTAACCACCTAGAGTATGTCTAACCTAACAATTCTACTTCATGCTACCTAATTCAGGCCAAATCTTGAGAGTTACTAACCTGGTAAGAAGATGAAAACAGAAGGTTGAATTCTTCAATTCAAAGCTTGCAATGCTCTAGGATCACTCAATAGACTATTATCTTGATTCTGTATGCAATGATTCTTGCTCAAACACCTTGGATCATCATAACCGATTCTTCTTGCACTTGAAGATGTGAAAATTGCAGAGCACGATTTAGGCACCAATCCACTCAGATCTTGATAGTAATGTGATCAATGATGATTATTGAATTGAATAGAAACAAAAACTTGAAGGAATGATGAAAAATTGAGAAGATTCGAAGCAATTTGCAAAAAAGCAAGATGAAGTACAACTCTGAGTTTTCTATCAAAATGAAGTTCAACCTTGCTTTGGATCAGTTAGAATGAATATATAGATGATGATGGAAAGTTCCAGAACTTGCTAGATTGATCCCATGAGAAATTGTTTATATCATTGCATGAGAATTTGAAAAATGCAAGTTGAAAAATAAGCTCATGAAAACATTGTTGCAGCACCCCAAAATATCTTGAATTTCTCTTTTCATGACAAATAGAAAGTGTAGAAACCATCCCTTGCCTTGCACCTTGGTCCTAGCTTGATTTGGCAAGTGTATCTTCTTTTATAAGTAACTTAAGATAACTCCCATTTCTTTACCTCAACTCCAAAAACCAATATTGCCATTAGTCTTAAAATGTCCCTTACCTTCAAAATGGTTGGTCATATGCTTGGTCTTGCTTTTGTATCAAAAATTCCCTAATTTTGGTCATTTAAAAAATGTACTTTTCCTTTTATAATTGGCCAATTTTACAATTCTAAGCTATGAACACTTCCAACTTGCCACAACCACTTTTGTAGACTCAAAATGTCATTTGGAGCAAGTTTGATGTTGAACATTTCTTCATTTGAAGTTTGGAAATAGGAGTTTTGGGCATATGCTTGAAATGACCTGTAATTCCACTTTCCCAAAATACCCCTGGCTTGCCAAGGTCATAAGTAGAGTTCTACAAATCAGATGAAGGCATACTATACCTTTATAGAAAGCTAAGATCATTAGGAACAACTTTCATGTTGGCCAAAAATCCATTTGAAAATTCCTTGAGGGGTAAAGTTTGCTTGGAAATCAAGTAACTTTCACAGACAAATTTCAGTGCCCTTTGATGACCTGTAACTTGCAAGAACCATAACTTGAGTTCTATAAATCTCCTTGATGCCTTCCACCACTCAAATTAAAGGTCTTGAGATACTATACAAGTTTCATGTTGGCCAAGGATCCATTTGAGACTTGCATTTTGAATTACTTTGCTTGGAAGTTTGACCTAAACCAGGGGATTTTACTCAGAAACCCTAATTTAGAAACTTCTCTTCTTCTTGATTTCTTTTGATTTCTCCTTGGCACAACACCACATCCATATCCACATATCAAATGAGGCATCCCACATCTTCCAAATAGGCCTTGATGCCATTCAATCAAGCATTTGACCTAGGGTTGACCCAGATGACACCCTAGTTGACTGTCTTCAACTGTATCTCTTGTAACCATGCCAATGACTTGTTTCACTTCTCAAAATGACCCTTTAGGTCTTCCATGCCCTCAATTCATAGCTCACAACTTCTCTGATGATCTTCTCATATCCTCAAGATAGGAGAGAAACCTACTGCTTGGCCTTTAAACTTCCCAGAGCTTCAATTTCTCCCTTGGTGATTTGAATAAGATTGAATCTTGATAGGAGCCTCTTGAATACATTCCTTGAGATAAAAAATAGCACTTGATCCCTTGTTGGATGGCTTGTTATGCTATGCTATGCAAATGAGTGAACTATGTTCATGACTTTTTATGCAAATGACAATGCAATTGAAACATAAACCAAGTGAAGTAGGTTGAGCAAATTTTAGGGTGCAACAGACTTCAAGAATCATCTTGGACAAATAACTCTGCTGGAGATTTCAGAAATCATCCTGAGCAACCAACTCTGGCGACTTCACTGGGGATTTTAAGAATCATCTTAAGCAGTCAACTTCGCTGGGGAATTCAAGGATCATCTTGAGCAAACCATTCTGCAGAGGAACACCTGCAAAACAAGAACGGTAACAACCTAGCTCATGTTTTGTATGCATATGTTTGACCATGGCGTAATGCTCCACACGGTGGAAATGCTACGCATTTAGGCTAAGTGCTATTCAATCATGCAAAATGCTATGCCCCCATCAGCAAAATAAATGTTGAAGGGAGAATCCTCCTGTTAAGGAGAAAGGACCACTCTGGTGGGGGAAGGAATCATCCTGCCAAGGAGAAGAAGTCACGCCAATATCAATTGGACTCTGCCCGGAGAAATGACCTTCAGTTGACTGCTGCAGGGGAACAAAGTTCTACAAGAACTTGAACCTGTTCAACCAGGTATACGAACCACAACTGCTGAGGAAAACGATGTCAATCGCAGAAATAAACTGCAAGGCCTTCGCGGCAAAACTTCCTTGGAGATAACGACTCCGATGGGGAAATACAGCATCAGCTATTCAACATTCTATTGGGGAAAATCAATCATGGCCCAAACGGCTTCCAAGGACTCGGCTCTTTTGGGGATTTGCCAGCTCGACTGGGGAAGGAGGAATCATCCTGCTTGCTGGGGAGAGTACAACTCTGTGGGGAATTTCAATTCTCCTGGAAGACTTCAGTCTTGAATCATCAAAGCTGAATACTTGCAAATAGTCTTCTATGAAAACTGCACCCTGAGTTGGTGCTGGGGATGAACATACACTTTTGTGTATTGCTCAGCTAGGGAAATGACAATCCTTCAGGATACATCTGATTGGGGAGAATCTTCTCTACTTGGGGAGACATATCAATGCTCGTAGTCCCATGTTCAGACTCCGTGGGGAGATGCTGCTGAACTTGCTGAGGTAGAAGGGACCATCCTTCTTGGGAAACATACGGCGTGCTGCCTGGAATATGCTATACCTGCAACAACACAAACAAACAGACAAGATACCCTTCTCAAAGGGACCTATCAAGGTTATCATCTTGTGACAATGTTCAAGTAATTCATTGTTTCAACAATCAGCGGCCTAGGCCAGTAAGTTTATGTATGCGCATTTTATCAAAAACATCGGCGTTCTTTTTCGCAAACAAAACAGATAAATGCTAAACAAGCAAACAAAATTGCTGAATAGTGTACATTTTATTGATAACGAACCCCTGAATGGGTAAAAATGTTTTACAACAGATGCAAGCTCCTGGAATGAGGAAGTTGCGCAAGCAAAAACATAAATATACATCATTATATACACAAATGTCGGCAATATGGCATAGACGAACACCATGAGTTGATCCCTCTATGACCCACTCGACTTTGATACTTTTCCGATGCTTCAGCTTCAGAAGAGATTGATTCAGATAAATGGCCCTCAGGTCTTCCAAACCACTAAACAATGAAAGTCCATATGCGGAACGCAGTCATTTGCTTTTTCAAATCCCTAACTTTTGCCTGAATCGTCCTTTCGGGTTTTCGATTCACCGGGATACCCTTTTTTGCCAAAGTCGCCCTTCTGGGTTTTCGAATTTGCGTGTGTACATTCTTTCATTTATATCCCTAATTTTTTCCCGAACCTTTTTCCTTTTTTATGGTTCGCCGGGATGCCCCATTTTTGCCTGGATATTCTTTTTCTTTCCAGCGGGTCTTTTTTAAGCAAAGTATTTTTTAACTGCTTCTGTGTTCACTAGGGATGCAAAGTCTTCGCCATCCATTGTGGATAATAACAAGGCTCCTCCCGAGAAGACCTTGCTGACGATGTATAGACCTTCGTAATTGGGAGTCCACTTGCCCCGGTGATCGGAGTGTGGAGGAAGAATCTTCTTCAGGATGAGATCACCCGTCTGAAAGCTTCTAGGACACACCTTCTTGTCATAAGCTTTCTTCATTCGGCTTTGGTACAAGCGACCATATGCAATCGATGCTAGTCTCTTCTCGTCCATCAGGCTGAGTTGGTTTAGTTGGCTCTTAATCCATTCTGCCTCATCGAGTTTCACGTCAACCAAAACTCGTAAAGAAGGAATCTCAACTTCTAACGGTAGGACAACTTCCATACCGTACACCAGTGAGAAAGGAGTTGCCCTGGTTGATGTACGGACCGTCGTACGATAACTGTGCAATGCAAATGGCAACATCTCGTGTCAATCTTTATAGGTCACAACCATCTTCTGTACAATCTTCTTAATGTTTTTATTGGCCGCTTCAACGACGCCATTCATCTTTGGCCGGTAAGGAGAAGAGTTGTGGTGTTCAATCTTGAAACTTCGGCATAACTCCTTCATCATCTTGTTATTAAGATTCGAACCATTATCAGTAATGATCCGCTCAGGAATTCCGTATCGACAGATGATGTCCCTCTTTATGAATTTAGCCACCACCTGCTTGGTCACGTTAGCATACGAGGCTGCCTCCACCCACTTGGTGAAGTAGTCGATGGCCACTAAAATGAAGCGATGACCGTTAGATGCAGTGGGCTCGATCTTGCCTATCATGTCGATGCCCCACATGGAGAATGGCCACGGGGATGACATGACATTCAACGGGCACGGCGGCACATGAATCTTATCAGCATAAATCTGGCATTTATGACATCTCTTCACGAATTTAAAACAATCTGATTCCATCGTCAGCCAGTAATATCCTGCTCTCAGGATCTTTCTCGTCATAGCATGCCCGCCGGCGTGCGTACCGAATGTGCCTTCATGGACTTCTTCCATGAGCATACTTGCTTCTTTCTCATCTACATATCTGAGTAGCACGAGATCGTGGTTTCTTTTATACAAAACTCCATCAGGATTGAGATAGAAATTTCCAGACAGCCTCCTCAGAGTCTTCTTATCCTGGGTTGATGCTCCCGCAGGATACTCCTTAGTCATAAGGAAAGTCTGGATATCATGGAACCATGTCTTGCCATTGGAGGCCTCCTCGATTGCAAAGACGAATGCAGGTCTATCAAGATGAGAAAGGACAATCCTTGGAGCTTCATTCCAAAAATTGACTTTATACATCGAAGCCAATGTGGCTAAGGCATCAGCCATCTGATTTTCAGCTCTGGGCACATGATGGAGTTCCACTCGATCAAAGAACGGAAGCAGCCTTCTGGCATAATTCATGTACGGCACCAAATTCGATTGACGAGTCTCCCACTCCCCTTTAATCTGGTTGATCACAAGTGCCGAGTCACTATATACATCTAGGTTCTTGATTCTCAAATCAATCGCTTCTTCTAGACCCATGATGCATGCTTCGTATTCTGCTTCGTTATTGGTGACCGGAAACGTCAGTCTAGCAGTGAACGGGATGTGGGATCCATGGGGAGTCGTGATGATTGCCCCAATGCCACTTCCGTAAGAATTAACCGCCCCGTCAAATATCAATTTCCATTGGGATTTCCTGTCTGGACCCTCGTCGGGCAACGGTTCATCACAATCTTTCACTTTGAGAAACATGATATCCTCATCAGGGAATTCAAATCTCATCGGCTGATAATTCTCGATTGGCCATTCGGCAAGGTATTCAAACAATACGCTCCCCTTAATGGCCTTCTGGGAAATGTACTGAATGTCATATTCCGTTAACACCATTTACCATCTGGGAATCCTGCCCGAAAGCGCTTGCTTCTCGAAGACATACTTGATCGGATCCATCTTCGAAATCAGCATGGTTGTGTGGTTGAGCATGTACTATCGTAAACGTTTGGCAGCCCAGGCGAGTGCACAACACGTCTTCTCTAGCATTGAGTAACGAGATTCACAGTCTGTGAACTTTTTACTCAAATAGTAAATGGCATGCTCTTTTCTGCCCGTCTCGTCGTGCTGACCGAGAACACACCCCATACTATTCTCAAGAACTGTCAAGTACATGATTAGGGGTCTTCCGGCCACTGGGGGTATCAAGATCGGAGGTTCCTGTAGATACTGTTTTATCTTATCAAATGCCTTCTGGCAATCCTCGTTCCAGATAATCGCCTGATCTTTCTTTAGCAGTTTGAACATCGGTTCACACGTGGCCGTGAGCTAAGAAATAAACCTTGCAATGTAGTTTATTATGCCCAGGAAACCACAAACTTCTTTTTCAGTCTTTGGTGCTGGCATTTATTGTATTGCTTTTATCTTTGCAGGATCAACCTCGATGCCTCTTTCACTCACGATAAACCCCAGTAGTTTTCCCGACCGTACTCCGAAAGTACACTTGTTAGGATTCAGCCTCAACCTGAACTTCCTAAGCCTCTCAAAAAGCTTCAACAAATTGACCAGATGCCCCTCCTCCGTTTGGGACTTCGCAATCATGTCATCAACATAGACTTCAATCTCATGATGAATCATATCATGAAACAAAGTAACCATTGCTCGTTGGTAAGTGGCCCCTGCGTTCTTCAGACCGAAAGGCATTACCTTGTAGCAAAATGTTCCCCAGGGTGTAATAAACGTAGTTTTCTCCATGTCCTCCGGTGCCATCTTGATCTGATTATAGCCGGAGAAGCCATCCATGAACGAAAATACGGAGAACTGAGCTGTATTGTCGACCAACACATCAATATGAGGGAGCAGGAAATCATCTTTAGGGCTCACCCTATTCAAATCCCGATAATCGACGCACATTCGCACCTTACCGTCTTTCTTCGGTACATGCACTATGTTGGCGACCCACGGAGGGTAAGTAGTGACCGCTAAGAAGCCAGCATCAAGCTGCTTTTGCACTTCTTCTTTGATCTTAACGGCCATATCTGGTCGTGTCCTTCTAAGCTTCTGCTTAACGGGAGGACAATCTTCTCGCAGCGGCAAGTGATGGACCACGATGTCAGTATCAAGTCCGGGCATATCTTCGTATGACCAAGCAAAGATGTCACTATACTCTCGAAGCATCTCGACCAATCTCTTCTTGACATCACTCTGCAATGCAGCCCCTATCCTGACGTTCCTGACCAGTTCTTCAGAACCCAAATTTACAATCTCAATCTCTTCCTCGTGAGGCAGAATAACTTTCTCTTCTTGTTTCAACAAGCGGGCCAACTCTTCGGGAAGGTCTTCGTCTTCATCAATCTCTTCTTCGGCTTGATAGATCAGGCAATCAAAGTCGAAGTGAGCTGTAGAAGGTCCAGAGTCGATGTCATCTGCTATGTGGATCCTGCAATAACAAGGGTTAAGCTTAAGACAAGGATATGCAGGTTAGCACAAACCCTATTGCCATTTTATTGTTTTTCAAAACAAACATAAAACAGGAATAACAGAGATCACAACATTTGAATGCGAAGAAAAACGCTTTTTGATTTATTGGTAAAATGCATGTACATAATCAAACAAGGCTTTGACAATAAAACCACTATGCCCCGGGTAGGACATAGGGTTGTACAATAATTGGAGAAAGTAAATCATTACTCTTTGCCTGTCACTTGGATGGTATCCCTGATGGACCAGTTGTTGAGGCTCTGGCCTGGTTTGCTTGGCTGGATCCAAGAGTCTAGGTCGCAATCGCTGTCTTCGCCGTCTTCAGACACTACGTTGACACTTTCAAATATCACCCCGCCACTGGTAAACTGGATCGACCCTTTTCCTTGCGACGTACTGTGAGAAGAGGAGGCTTCAGCCGTATGAGAGTATCCTAACCCAAACTTGTCCTGTTTGTTAGGTAATTCTAGAACTTGCCCCCAGCCTGGGGTAGATCCGGCTTGAACAACGGCCCGAGATTCCTTGAAGGAAGAGAGAGTCATCTCTGGTTTCTCAGTCATTATTGGAGCCACGTCCTTGACTTTAACAGCTTCGAATGCCTGACATAGGGTTTCGTGGATCTCCCCATCCATCTCAACATATTTGAAGAACGACAAATGGCTCACCATTATATCTTCCTCGCCACAAACAGTTACAATGCTGCCTCCGACAGCATACTTGAGCTTCTGGTGCAACGTGGAGGTCACGGCACCCGCATAATGGATCCATGGCCGGCCTAAGAGACAGCTGTAGGCTGGCATGATGTCCATGATGTAGAAGACTGCGTAAAAAGTTTCCGGCCCTACTTGGATTGGCAGAGTTACCTCTCCAAAGACATGACGCTTAGTTCCATCGAAAGCCTTCACAACCAGATCACTGGGTGTGCAAATCAATCCTCGAGTATCTAACTTCATCAATGCCTTCTTCGGAAGAACATTGAGCGATGACCCAGTGTCCACCAACACGTGAGCCATAACTGTTCCCCTACACTCTATCGAGATGTTCAGGGCGCTGTTGTGGTTTCTTCCCTTCGGCGTCAGCTCCAGGTCAGTGAACCCTAACCCGTTTCCAGCATTCACGTGGGCTACTACCCCTTCCAACTGGTTGACCGAGATTTCATGCGGTACATACATGGCATTCAAAACCTTTAACAGCGCGTTGCGATGTGACTCCGAACACAGCAACAAATCCAGGATGGAAATTTTCGAGGGTGTTTGATGGGGGTGATCAATGATCTTGTAATCACTCTTCTTGATCAACCTCATGAACTCTTCAGCGTCCTTTACAAGTAAGTCCTTCTCTACCCCACGAGGGGTTTCCTCAACGACTTTACTCTTTCCCTTATCAGTTTTCTCAACTTTATCTGCTTTGTCCACTACAATTTCAGGTGGAGAAAATACTCTTCCGCTACGTGTGATTCCGCCAGTTCCCACTAGGTTATCCACAGACTGTCCAGATGGCTCCAGTTCCAACTTCTGTCCGTTACAGTAGACGTCTGCCCCATAATGCCACGGGACAGCGTTGGTTCTTTCAAAAGGTATCGGCCCAGCCTTTGTGATGGTAATTATGGGCGGCCTGGGTGCGGAAATGGTTATCGTCTGGCGAGGGATAGTGATGGTGGCAACCTCATCATCTTGCTTCAGCATTACCTCTCTAGATCCACATTCGGCCCTTCGTCTAAACTGCAAGATTCCTTCGGTCATCAGACTCTGAATCCCCACTATCAATTGTTCACATCCATCAGGACGAGTCGCACAACCCATACACAATTCTCCACAGCCCGGAAAGAAGCCTCTCTTCATCAGCTTGGCTTTAACGAAGCTAAGCGGTGTCTTCAGATCCTTGACATTAGTCAATAAATCTAAATCCTCTTCTTCGATAATGGCATTCACCCCACCTCCCCTATGGTTCGGCATAGGGTTCTTTGTGATGTTCGGCACATTATCTGAGAAGTTGATGATCTTAGCATCCACCATATCTTGCACCTTGTGTTTGAAGGCTTTGCAGTTTTCTATCGTGTGGTCGGGTGCCTCTGAGTGAAAATCACATGTTGCATTTGCATCATAACCCTGCGGAGGTGCCCCTGTCAAGGGAGCCAGGGTTCTCTTCTGGACTAACTGTAACTGAAGCAGAGTTTGTAACAGCTGAGCATAAGACATGGGCGGTGTCTCAAGGTGACGACTTGACAGAGGTGCCCTGTTTTGATACCTTCTGTACCCTTGCTGATTTAGTTGCTGCTACTGCGGCTGGGGTTGTTGGACAGCAGGGATGGTTATGCTAGCCACCTGCGGGCGCTGCCCCTTACCTTTCCTTCGAGCGTTAGACACGGCGCTCGTCTCTCCTTCACACCTTTTGTTACCGTACGGTTTCTTTCCTCCCCCAGCTGAGGATAGATCACCACCTTGAATTTTCCCCAATTTGATCCCATTTTCAACATGCTCGCCAGTAATGATGAGATCTGAGAAACTCCCCGACATACCGCTGACCAATTTCTCGTAATAGACCCCCGGGAGAGTGGCTACAAACATTTCAACAAGCTCTCGTTCAACCATCGGCGGCTGAACTCTAGCTGCTAATTCACGCCATTGCTGGGCGTATTCTTTGAACCCCTCGTTGTTCTTCTATGACAAGTTCTGCAGTTGAACCCGGTTCGGAGCCAAGTCACTGTTATACTGATAATGATGTACAAAGGCCTCAGCCAGTTCCTTCCATGTGCGCACACTGGTGGGTTCCAAACTCATGTACCATTCCAAGGACGGCCCGGACAAGCTATCCTGAAAGAAGTGCATCAGCAGCTTCTCGTCTTCAGAGTGAGCAGACATCTTTCGGTAGTATGACCTTAAATGGACACGAGGGCAAGTGGTGCCCTTGTATTTCTCAAATTCGGGTACCTTGAATTTAGGAGGCACCTTGAAATCAGAAATCAATCCCAGTTTAGTCATGTCGACACCCATAGTGTTCTGGTTCTCAAAATTCCTCATTTTGTCCTCGAGAGCCTTAAACCTCAGACGTGCTTCAGCAGTCAGTTCTCCTTCCGCACTCCTCTGTGAGAACAAATCTTCTTGACGATCTTCTAGCCATGGCTGAGGCCCATACAGATTTCCAGCACCTGCGTTGCCATTGCCTAGTCCAGTGTTGCCATTAGCTTCAAAGTTTCCATTACCAACGCCAGTCGTATTACCGTTGAGCCCGATGTTAGTGATCACATTGCCGTTACCACTTCCATTCCCCCCGGTCACGGGGATGCCACCCTGAGGAGTTTCAACAGGAGGAGGGACTGGAATGCTCCCACCATGAAGCACACCGTTGCTATCAACCCTTGAGATCAGAGGCTAGACCAGTGTTCTGAGCTGGTCTTGGCCATTGGCAACCACTTGCATGAGTTCCATGAAGCGGTTCATCCTCTCTCGGAGTTCCTGGACGTCTGTTTGCACTTGTTCCATTGGTCTAGCTTGATTCGCCCTGGTCGGATAGCGGTGGATCGATCTTCGGTCAATCCTGGAACAACCTGCATACACAAAGGGTTAGAAAAACGACAAGGTGCTCGTCATACAAATGCTTCATGCAGATCTAAACGTGTGTCTGTGCCTCGGGGAGATTCCCCCCCCCCCCCCGATCCTAGTTTCCGAGACAAATAAAGTCTATCATCCAATCATGGAAAAGAAATCCTCATATATTCATCTGAAAAGCCCGCTCGGGTAGCGTACAACTGCAATCACATACAACTGAAGCAATAAGGCATGACCCCAACCAACAGACCTGGCGGTGATCAACATATTAATGCATAAAATGTACAAAGAAAATACAAAAAGATCAGGTGCGGGCACGGGCATCTTCTATCAACTTCTTTGTAGCGGGATGACCTGGCTGAGTAAGCAAACCTTGGATCAGCAGGTCCCTCTGCCTAATGGACTCTGGGAGGTTCCCAACAACGCTTCTAGAAACACCTTCTTCAGAATGGTTCTCGACTCTACTCCTTTTAGCATCAGCCCGGAGTTGAAAGTCTTGCAAATTCGTCCTAGCCTCAGCCAATCTATACTGGACATCTCGTCACAGTGAGGCTTCAGCCTCTATCTTCTCGTCTTTCACCGTAATCTGAGCTTCTAGCTCAGCTACTTGCTGCTTCAGCTTTTCTTCCCGCTCTTTGTATTTGGCTAGGGTACTGCTCCAGACCCTCTCGTATTGGGTTAACATCCGATATACTCTGTCCAGATCCTGTTTCTTGGTCGTCAACACGCTGTGTACTGACTTCAGGTCCAACCCCAAACGTTCCCTAGCATCAGTTTCTTTGGTCAGGTTGGAGCCTAGATGGTTGATCATCCCAGTCTACTTCTTGCAGGTATAAACGGCTTCACTTTTCTCTTTCCGAAGTTGAGCGATCTCTTTCTCCAACTCTTCGTTGGCCTTTCGTAGCTCTTCCTTCTGTTGGAGTACCTGGTTGAATTTCTGAATATCAACTGTGGTAGGCTCTTTATACACAGGAGGATACAATGGTTCCACAGCAGGGAACAACATTAGAAATTGGGCGGCTCTTTCTCGAACCCAAGTCACATACGGATCAAAGGCCCTGTTGTTGCTTTTTCCTAGCAAGACTTTCCCCTTTCGGTGAATTTTGCTCCAAGCATTCTGTACCTTGATCAACGTGTCGCCTTCAAGTAACCCCGTGAGATATAGAGATTCTTGTATCTCTTCCTCTTCAGGAGGACCTCGTAGTGCATACCCAAATTGTCGTACCAGCAGAGATGGATTGTAGTTGATACATCCATTCCTTTCGACCAGGGGGATGTTCGGAAAGCCACAACAGCTATACACAATATCTTTGCCCAGCAGATATCTATCAAACCAGATAACATTGTCAGCAGTCAAACCCATCAAACATGCAGATCAAGGTGAAGACTCAGCAGAATCAATGAACGACCCTGACTTAGGAAGATGACTAGCAAACCACTTATACATTAAAGGAGCACAACATGCCACGTTCTTCCCCTTTCTGTTTTCGTTCTTGCTGTGAACTGAATGGTAGACGTCTCCGAGGAGAGTGGGTACTGGATTCCCGGAGGCAAATATGTGGCAAGCATCCATGCTTATGAAGTCCGGATGACTTGGGAATAGCACGATCCCATAGATACATAGGGCTAAGAAGGCATTGAATACATCCCAACGACCCTTCTCGGTAAACTTTCGGGCTTTTCCATCAGGAAATGCAAAAGGAAACCATGAACTCCGATCTTTCTGGATACCATCCCTTCCAACTCAGACTCATCTACATGAAGAGCGTCAGTCAACTTACTCAATTTGGGTTCACCCTCAATACGGTAATAAGGCATTTGATTCAACAAAGGCACCCCTAACAGGTCAGAGTACTCCTCCAGGGTCGGAGCTAGGACATAGTATGGGAACACAAAGCATCTGAGTTGTGGGTCGTAAAACTGCAGCAGGGCGTAGAGGCCATTCAACTCGTACGTAGGAAGCTTATACACAATACCCAGAAGTCTCCCGTAACTCTTTCTGAAACCCTTCATCACTGTCTTATCAGCCAAAGAAATCAAAGTCCGTAACTCTCGGATGTCAGGTGTTGGTAGCTTGTAAGCCACAGTCTTCTTCAGAGATGTCATATCTGCCGTGAGGATCAAGATCACTAGAACCAGGGGAGAAATATGCACCTGCAACACAGACACACGTTAATGACATGCAAATGAGGATGCAAGTAATGCAAAATACAATCATGCAGTAGGAGATCAGGACGACTGTGCTGTTGAGGAGATGAAGGCTTTGTATCAACAAAACCACAATACTGCTCTGTCAAGAACAACCATATCTCTGATGAGAAGAACCCATAAATCTGCTCTGTCAAGAACACACATATCTGATGATGAGAACCTCTGATACCAACAAAACTGACTCACTATCAAGAAAACCAGGTAATCTGAAGGTTAAGGCTTCCTGCATCACACCCGACCCTGCTCACAGGTATGGACCTAATCACAGAAAAGGTTCGGCATCCTATGCGGTCATCAACGTCACAGACTTTCAAGAAATGATGATGCGATACCCAGGAGGTGTGGCATCATCATCTCTTGAAGCGGCCTCACTTAGCTGAATTCCAAATGATCGGTTCCCAGAGTCGACAATCCTCAGCTCCAACAATCCCTCGAGTCCAAAGGACCGATAGGAAGCCATCAAAGAGAACCTCGTCTGAGTGTGGATTACATGGGAACAGATGCAAGTAAAGCAAGCACGTCCTCCACTAACCCACTCTAATACTATGTAGCTCTCAAGCCTGGGTCTGCCTTCTCACTCATCAGAATGCCCCTCCCGCAACAGTACAGATAATCATATCATACTGAAAATGAAGTGCGGGAAATAAAATGCAATAAATAAAAACAACCCAACAAGTAAACATACAAGCGCTAGGATTGACTCTCGCAGGGGACGTTGGATCCCCAAATTGACTCGCATAAGGGACGTTGGATCCCAGGAAACTATCATGTCCCCAGCAGAGTCGCCAGCTGTCGCTACTGCGAAAATAAGGTGCCGGCAAAACAGAAGAGTCGCCATCTTTCGTTATTTATCCCTCAGAACGGGAAAGGAAACAATCGGAAAAACCTGACAAAAAGGTATAAGACAAGGTCGTCGCAACCAATGTCTGGGTTCGGGAGTCGGTTACGCAAGGGGAAGGTATTAGCACCCCTCACGTCCATCGTACTCGATGAGATCCACGCTTGTTGTGTTTATCTGACGGGTTTATTTAACTATCTACCTATCAAGGCCGGTCTGAAAAGAAAATAAAATGACTCGGCAAAGCGTCGCACTTTATGCCTACGTATTCTCATCAGAGAATGAGAAATCAGAGTCAACATAGTTCGGCTAACTACGGGTTATGGAGGAAGGTGGCTCGCCAATACGTCAGTATTGTGCCTACGTACTCTAAACAGGTATGAGATATCAGAGCTCACGTAGTTCAGGATAATACGGCTTACGGGGATTCAGATTCATCTGTTTTCGAGTAGGGTTAACAAACAGTTCCAGCAGTTTGGCGTACGCAGCTCGACCCTTGGAGACTTAGGCGTTACCGTTTGCGATAGAACTGGGAGTTAACGACACTCTTTTCTTCAAAAAAGCTTCCTTTGAATTATGGGCCCACGAGGCAAAAGGTTTGAAGTTTGTTTTCTGTCTTTTACGGAAGAACTGTTTTTTATGTTTGTCTGTAGTTTGTACAGCACTAGAGACTATGACCTGGGAACGAATGAGTCGCATATCGTCCAAAGGACGTATGCTAAACATTCTAGATGATTGAGAGGAGGCCGCTCAATTATCATTACCCAAGTAGCTTAAGGCTCGTAACGCGCTTATACTAACTTGCCTTTATTACGTTTATTTACTGTTGTTTGAGATGAGAAGAGAGAACAGGCTCAACTAAAGGGAGACTATCAAGTCCTAATATTGTCATGCCAAGGATTCATCCTATGGTTGAGGTTTGAAACAGGGAACTCCTAGAAGTTATCATGCATAGGTTTCAATCTAAAGTTCTAATCATCACTTCCTTGTCAAAGGAAGTGAGATTCCTAGGGGATCATGTCAATGATAAACAGAAACAGATAAAGCATCAGCTTAAACAGTAAACGACTGTAAAATGCATGCAATGCAAGTGAGGGAGTAAATGTGTGTGGGGCATCAGCCTCCACAAGCTCGTCTCGACCTCAAGCCAGATATGAATAATTGCAATCATGAAAGAAAAATAAAATGCCATCAAGCAAATCACAAATCACATAGGCAAGGGAGCAGAGCTCTACCGAATACCCGCAAGCAAAGCCATACAGTAAAAGTACAAGCAGAGGGAGCAACTCAACCTCTAGTGCAATCATGCTCCTAGCTTAACACAATCTAAACATGAACTTATTCTAATGCATCAAGCAAATCACACAGGCCACATCAATACAGTTGCACAGAAAAAAAACAGACAGTCAAGAAAGCAGATCAACAGCTTCTCTAGCTCCACAGCAAAGCAATCCTCTGACAACAGTTTAGTCCTCAGTCTGTAACTATTCTTCAAGGCTTTCATCTTCAATAGCAAGTATCAACTTGCTTCTTCAAGCTTTC